>CABFVZ010002694.1:94352-105082 GCA_902151445.1 Timema monikensis | reverse complement strand
TGTGAAGTCGATTCCATTGCGAGTCAACAGGGACAGCATTTGGTGAGTGTTACAATCATCCCATGTTTCGTTGTGACAAGGTTACACTACCAAACACTAGTCTACCAATATACAATCACACATTGTGGGTGTTGAATGCAAAAAAAATGGTTCACCCAATCCTGCTTTTTTGTCATCCGGACCAGCCGACCGCCGCACAAGGTCGGATAGTCGCGAACCTACTGTATTTCAACACATAATCTTCACTCCTCAAAGTTAACATTTCGTTACGTATTATTCAAGCGTGCAACAAGCTACATGAAGGTTTTATAAAGACTGTTTGAAGGGAAAAGTGCCGCTTACTCTCTGGTCAATATGGTAATAATTAATAAGCATTTACTCTACCTCACAAGAAATGTTATTAAAAATATATTTACATATTTTAGGCCCATTGTGGGATTTACAACAATCTAAAAACTTAACAATTATTTTCTAGTTTGGCTAGATTCGAGTTATCAAATCAAATGTAAAATTTTAATCAATATCGATATTATTGAAATTTTGCAGACTCCTAATAGTTTAAATCAGTAGGAATAGATAACACACTTTGAGTGAGACAGGTAGAAATTGTTTTGATAAAATACCAAGTGACATGTGATGTGAAAATGTTACATCAAAAGTGAACATCAATCAGGAATCAAAGGACTCGTCTCTGATTTTAAAAAACAAATGTACACTATCATTACTTTGAAAGGCATTGGTATTGTCTTACCTTGACTGATTACACTATGGACCCAACATTGTGGAATCAAGCAAGGTAGAGGTTTCTTTCCTTTGAGGGTAAACAGAGGATACACAAAATGGGAATTATTGTGGATTCACACAATCACTGAAAAACTAGCGAAGAACAAGCTCTAAGCCTATAACTAGATTTCTGTGTCGCCGGTGCGAGCTGTTCCGCTTAAGTTCAACTCATCTCTATCTCATCCACTCTGCCCGAGATACTCGGCAAAGGAAAACCAATCAAATCTCAGAACCAACCTCTCAAATTGGTGTGCATGCTCATTTGACAACACATGTGCTCTACAGCCAGAAGCTATCAGAATGCTTCACTGGTCATTGTGAGAAGATTTGAAATAACCCGGTAATGTAAAACTTTTATCGATATATTGGATTGTGCCAACACACACCCTTATAATTTGAAAAAATCCATCTGGAGAGTGATCTAACAATTAAAATATATGTGTATCCACTAGAAAATAAAATATGTCGATAGTAAGATGTTTTAAGGTAGCGGTGCAATGCATCATGGGTCAACATTTATATTGAATTGCTGCGCCACTAAAGCAGATTGTTTTCTAATTTTGGTGAACTTGTGAATCAAGATTTAAAGATAACAAGATGACTTACAGTAAGCCCATATAATATTTTTACCCTGCCTCACCTGCTCGGTATCGGAGAGTGCTGGTGCCGAAGGTTTGAATGGGTGTAAGCATTTGTCAATTTTATTCCATCTTGTGACCAGAGCCTCTATACCTTTCTGCATCTCACTTTTATCTTCCTCCTGCGTCTCATCACTGCTGCTAATTTCAGAGGGGGAGGGTTGGGATCCCAACTGCTTGTTCTTGTCCCAGCGCGAGTGCAAGTTGCGCAATTCCTTCAGACGTTCCTCCTTAGCTACACAGACCGCAGAGTCTACTGTTGCTGCCAGTGCACCATGCTCAAACATCTGGCGCTGGGTTAGAACCTTATTCGTGGTGGTAGCATTGTTCGTCTTGCTGGTGGTCACGGCAGTAGCACTTGGCAGTTTGCTAGTACTCACGGTGGTCGCTGATGATTTGTTGGTTGTCCCGGTGGAACTCACAGCTGGTGTAGAAACTTTACTTGAGAGGGCTGAAGCGGATGTTGACGCTGTGGGAGAGAGCACAAAAACCCTTCAGTTGATTTGTTCAACACAGATTTAACTTCAGACCTCTGCGTGCAATAGATATTGCGTAATGCTCACGACAGGCAAACAACTTGATAATCATAATAAAAACTCCTCACATATATATACTTCAAATTCTTTAAAAAAGAAAATCCAAACAAAATTCTTTAGAAAACAAATTTCAATTTCATTTCATTAGTAAGCTACACTTAAATGAGCTTTTTTAAGAAACTTATATTAATAACTAATTATCTATAATTTAAAAATACTTCCCAGATATCCAATTTGAACCAATTTGTTTCAGCAAGGTTTGAAAATAAATTATTAATCAAACCCTAAATTTGAGGTATAGCCAAAATCAAAAATAGTATGACCATAAATATTGAGTCTGAATAAAGTCCATTAAACTTTTTGTATTCCCTTTTATAGTTTTTTAACCTCTTTATGAAAGTGTGTTACATGTTACACACTACCTCCTTGTGTTGCAATTTTTTTAGCACCGTGTCTTACTAGCTTATACGTGTATGTACTGATTACATTAATGAGCTAGGTATGAAGGTTGAATATAGATGGAGTGTACCTGTATTTATGTGAAGGGAGAGTGGAAAACCCTTTGGAAAAATCCCCTTAGTAGACTCAACCGAGATTTAAACCCCAATCTCCCTCTCATCAGCAGTCTAGTGCAAGAATGATGTATGAGACCATGCGGCCACCAAAGCAGGTTTGAATTGCAATGTAATCGTTAATTGCCAATTTTTCTCTTCTTCAAGAGACAATCATTGTTTGTCTGTCCAGTGGAAGCAGTGCTAACTAGTAACAGAGTTACCCTTTTCAATTAAAAGCTGTATTTTGTTTATTTCTTCTATCCCTCTTGCCTGTGGTTTCTTCCATGCATAAAATTATGCACCTCAAAGAGTGAAAGTAGATTTTCCTGAGCGTCATTTACAATGAGAAGTAGACGTTTTTAATTCACAATAGGCTATAACTTACAGCTCAGTTTATTGGCCGGCTTGTGACCCGCTCGGATGTCTCTGCATGCAGGTGATTCCTTCCTTATGTCAGTCATCTGCTTGGATGGAACGGGCATGGAAAACGCTGCTTTGGGTACAAGTGGTTGACCCTTGTTCTGCTCAAAAAGTTTGAACCTGTGTCCACAGCACAAACATTTCAGATAAATCAGAATCTGTCAGAAATATTAAGTGGGCACAGCTTAGTAAAATTGCAACTCTTATGTTTAAAATTTAAATGATTATTGCAAAGAAAAAAAAAACTTTTTAGTTGATGTCAAAATATCGCCAGAGTTTATGTCAGGTTCATCTGGAATACAACACTGCTAACTAGTAAGTAGATATCTGCGAAGCAGTTTGTTTTTTAGTTTGAACCGAAGCAAAAATCATTAACGAATTTTAAATCTAATCGAATAATACATTAGTTAAATAAGCTAAAATGATGATCAAATAAATTGAAAAATGACACCTGGACACGGGAATCAAACCCGGGAATTTTGGCTTGGCTTGCCAATAATCCACCACTGAGCTATTCAGGAGTCACCCCATGCTCAGGGTCATTCTTAATATAATATTAATATTAGCACCGCGTCTTACTACCCGTTCGGGTTATACGCTCTAAGTACAAATTACTCTAATGGAGTAGGAATTTTGGAAGGTTGAATTAGAGGAAGTGAATCCGCATTTGCGTGGAGGGAGAGTGGAAAACCATTTAGGAAAAACCACCCCCAGTTCACTCGACCGAGATTCGAACCTCGATCTCCCCGTCCTCAGCAGTCGAGCAGCTCAACACAACAAGCACGTTAGCCAACTACGCCACCGAGGCAGGTAGGGTCATTCTTCACTCATATTTTAAGGCAGAGACTGTGATGGACATATGAATATCATCCGGCTACTAAGAGTTTGCATTGATATCACAATTACCGGAGACTCGGTTGTGGCTTCATGCTGTCAATAGTACAAATATATTGTACATTCCAAACGAATCAAGGTGGAAGAAAGTAACGCCATAAACTTAAGTATCGCTCACTATAATCGTTCAGACATTAAGCTTCGCAATTCATATATACTTAATTGTATAGCAATGCTTTATTCCATAAAATTACGATATTATATAAAAAGAGTTAAATCTTATTATAAAAAAACTTAGTTTTAGACCCTAGTCCTATAAGTTATCACATATTTAATGAAAGTCCTTCGACATGTTCATGAAACAATAGTTCACCTTGTCAAAGTTAAGAGCATCACCTACATGAAGGAATTGGGTGGTAGTGATCGATTTTCTTCAAGAGGGAGCCATTGCCTCTTTGTCCAGTCGCAGCAATGTAAAGTGTGAACTGTGCTCTTCTTTTGATTGTTAAAGCCATATTGAGTTTGTTCCCTTTTATATGTTTAGATCAGTTTTACCTTTACCTTTTTCTGGGATTTGAGAGCTAAAAATCGAGGGTTGACATCCTCTACTTATACTGAAATCAAGATCACTTCGGAACGAGGTGGGGAACTATATTTCCTTTTCACTTCCCTTGCTGGTGAGGAGACACAAACAGTATAAGGTACCCCATTAATTACACACAAACACAAACATTAAAAATCAAACCACACCTTTCTGCGACTGGGAGATCAGTCGGGTCTTTATTGACCAGCCTTTTTGTTGGGCTCGAGGCCTCAAATGCTGCTGCTTTATGCAGTACACTACCGCTTTTGGGGGAGCCTTCAGTCAGCGGCTTGCGAGGGCTGAGCGCTCCCAGACCCATCCTGGGACTGAATGCTCCACCTGGCCTTTTCTCCGGAGACGCCAGTCGGGAAGTGGAACCGTGAAGGTTTGACGCACCCATGCGAGGGCTGGAAACTGTTGCCGGATTGGTGGGGCTATGCAAGTGTGATTCCGTGGAACTCTCCTCTGATGATTCAATCTTTTCCTGTGGGTTGGAAAAATTATACGGGAAATAACAAATATCTTATAAATGAAAATAACCAAAAGGGTGTTATAAAAAGTGAGTGAACTTAATAAAGGAATTCTAATTACATATCCCTTGGACATTTTGGTAAAAAAATATTTCCACCCATTTTCCCCCTAAGCAAAACCAGAGCTAGGTCGAATCTAGAGATGAGACGCTCGACTCTTATGGTATTCGAGAGATTTGGGACTCATACAAGTTTCAAAAAAGTCTCTCGAATACAATTTAACTTGATAAACAATTGTAAGCAATTTGGTAATAGGGATAATTATATATTTGGTTAGTGACAAAAATAACATTATTTTACTAAAATGTAGGGTTGGGTCAGATCCACTATTTTACAAGTCCGAATCTCCCATTTATCTTTGAATCTCAAATCTGAATCTACGAATAATTAGGAATATAAGAAATCTTTTTTATTATTATTACTAAATGCTAACATTCTTTCTTATGATCCATTCATTATAACATTCATACATTAAGTTTTAAAAGTGTTAAATTACTGATCTGGCTCTTGGTTGTTAAGTTCATCCTATAACTATAATAATTGGTTCTGAAACACCAATAAGCGGGATTAGAGCTCTAAAACAAATTTCACTTGATAAAAAAAACATGTTGAGGATTTGAGTCTTTAATCAAACATTTTTTCGAATTCTTGAATCTAGAATATCCTTAAGGATATAAATAACCCTTATGATGAACTTTATTTTTTAAGTATAGAAATATAAACCCTCTAATACATACCAACGTCTGCGGGTCGGTTCTGTTCCACGTCACTTGTTTCGGAGCCAATCCGCTTTGTCCTGGTTGGTTCTTTGTGCTCTTGGACAGTGTAGACACAATCCTCACTTTGTCATTCCCTGTGTTCTCAAACTTCGAGGTGGGTTCTCTATTTTCTGAAATCTTCGTGTTCACAGATTCAGCCATCTTGTTTGAAGGCACCCTTTCACTCGTTTCACTGTTATTGCCAACATCTCTTGGTAGTTTTTTCCCTGATTTTAATTCAACATCATCAGGTTTGTTACCATATTTCAAGTTGGTGGCCTTGTTTACAGCTTTCGAGTCGGTGCCCCTTTCAAAAGCAGTGGGCATACTTTCAGGTTCCAAGTCGACAGTTTTACCAAATTTAGAATTAGTAGTCTTGTCCAAACTTTCTGCGCTTTTGTTGCCCGTCGCTTTATTAATAGGAGTGTAATTACATTTGCGATTAGTACTACTTTCATTAGAAGAGCTCTCTTGTGAGTGATCGGCGGTTTTAACAAACCTAGAGTTGGAACTAATGTCCCCTAACTTTTTCTCTGATCGAAAGGTTGCAACTTTCTCACCCATGTTTTCAACCAAATGAGAGGACGCACCACCATCAAACCTTGAATTGGTACCACTGTTAGCGAACCCTTTACGAGGGGATGAAACTCCAGTTGGATTGTTTTTGGAATGCCAGCTAATGTTTTTCTGGGGAGAAGTTGCTGTCTTAACTTCCCATCGGCTCCTCGGAGGCTTTGTCTGCAACAAAATGAAGGCGGGGAAGTTTGAAACAAAACAAATTTATTTGATACTAATTTGATAACAAAATACAACAGACTCAAACTGCTAAACAATATTTGTCACACAATCATCCAAGTTTTAATAAATAGCTAAATATATTAAATAAACAAATTAGTTAGCAAGGCTCACAAATATGCTCGGTCATGGCAAAATTATATATTACAAATCTGTAAGTACCAACAACCTGTACTAAATAAAATGTTTCCCTTAACAAAACCATAATACCAATAGTAATATTTTGTTGTGACTTTTAATGAGGTATTTGTAACCGATCATGTTCGCTGTCACGAGGAGAAACAAGATTAGGAAGGAATGAAGTTATCCGGGAAAGAATGGGGGTACAGGGAGTACATGAGATAGTAGAGGAAGCAAGACTGAGATGGTATGGACATGTAATGAGGATGTTGGAGTACATGAGATAGTAGAGGAAGCAAGACTGAGATGGTATGGACATGTAATGAGGATGTTGGAGTACATGAGATAGTAGAGGAAGCAAGACTGAGATGGTATGGACATGTAATGAGGATAAAGAAGAGGATGCTAAAGAAAATGTTGGAAGTATGTAAGAAAAAGACTGCAAGGGAGGCCAAGAAAGAGATGGGAGGAGTATATAACAGAAAGTGTTTATGTGAGAGGAGAAAAATGGATGAAATTAAAATAGTAAGAATGGTGGAAGGATAAAGGAAGATGAAGGCAACCACAGGCTGGAAATATTTGATGATGTTGATGATGCAAGGTTATTAATATTTAGTGTTTGAAAGAAAATACAATAACCCACTAAATCTGGTGGCAAATGTACCTCCTGAGGTGGCTTTGGAATCTGTGGGTGGCTCATGTCGTCCTCCCAACTGTTGATAGTTTGGGCTAAGGCTGCCAATCTGTTGAGTCGCCCTGGGGTCTTGGCGGGGCGCTGTGGCACTGATGGACTCCCATCCTCCACCACAAAGTTGCCCTCGGTACGGTGGATAGGCGACGATAAATGTGCATCTGAAGTGAAACCATTATAAAATAGTGAAATGGACTATATGTCAGTTGTTATACTAAACATCTGGACATTTTTGAGAATAAATATTTTACAGTTACATAAATCTCGACCTAATGTAACTTTAAAAATAAAACTGTTACTAGATAATTAATGCCAGGGCTGGGTCGATGCTGAATACTGATCGTCGGCTGATTATGGTACAACCGATAAGACGGAATTTGGTTCGCTGATTCATAAAAACTGATCTTTTGTTAACGCACTACCTGTGTTAGGTACTGGTGACTCATTGTTAAGCTCTTGTGAGTGGATGCTAGTGTACTCAGAGTAAACAGTTACGAGCTATTGGAGGATTCAAAACAATTTCAAGGGTTCAGGACTTTAAACTAACTATATTTAAATGTGATGATTATAGTGAATTATATTTAAATTAACTCCAAGGTTTTCATTTAAACTTGAACAGAATAAAACTGAATATAAAAATTAAACTTGTGAACACTAATTTTTAAATATCATTACTGCATTATATCTTTATAATATTTCAAATAAAATAAACCAAATGATTGGTCTAATCGACATCGACATGATGGGACAAATAGTTGATCGGACCAGCCCACAGGCCAGGTATATACAAGACACTTGGCCTAACGGTTGTTTCGTTGCCCTCCTATGAACAGAGTCACTGAGGAGTGCTATTTATATTCCATGATAGAAGCCTTTCAAAATATTCATTGTAGAGGGAACTAGCGGACCAAATACAATAGTTCAAGTACCAGCGATATCGCCATCTCTCCTCCAACTCGCCCGGCTACCCCCAGTCAACAAACAACCCTTTTCAGACAAGTAACTAGTCGACGGTATTTGAAGAATGTTTACAACTAGACAACTTTCAAACATTCGCTTCCAACAAAAAAATTGACCATTGTATGCTTCGTGATTTGGAGTCTGAACTTAGTCTTGTTTGGAGGGGTTGGTTTATAGGAAGGGGGTGGGGTTACCTGAACCTAGCTTTGTGAAAGCAGGTTTATTGGCATTGAAAGGCAATTTATGTTTGTTTTCTTGTAAAATGCTCTCTAAAGTGAACTTGTTTTTAAAAATGTCACTTGGGACTGCATGTAGCGGCCCTCGTGTTGAAAGACTCAAGCTCTCACATTGAGTGCAGCCATTTTAACCTGGAGTCTGTGGGTCTGGTGAGTGTTTGTATGTGGCCAGCAATAATTTATAACTGTACTGGTCTAATTTTTTTTTTACATACACAATTACAAACACTTTTAACTGTATTATATTAGGAAGAAGGTATAGGAAAGGTGGATAGAAAACATATAAAAGGAACGAACACAATATGGCTTTTACATTGGTGTCATTGGGCAAAGAGGTAATGGCTGCCTCTTGAATAAAATCGATCGTTAATGCCCAATCCCCCAACCTAGGTTTCATTCTATCGGAACTCATCGTTAGGGAGTGCAACACAACGCAACTTCCTCAGAGAGGTAATCAAAACACACAAAATGGAGGGAAAGGAAGTAAGTATAGAATGATAGAACACTTTATCATAAGAGTATAAAATTGACCAACAAATATATTAATTATTAATAACAAAAAATAAACAATTTATATTAATTGCTTAAATAGAGCAAATCTCAAGAATGTAATGAAATCTACCTGAATAAAGCACTCCTAGTCTTTGTAGCCTTGTCTTAGCGGCATCTCTCATGGCACTTTCGCAGACTGGTGTGTTGCTATCATCATCATCATCATCATCATCATCATCATCTTCTTCTCCTTTGTTTTTGTCAAGATCGCCTTCACGATCATATTCATCATCACTGGTCGCTTCATCGAAACAACTAGCTTCTTCCATCAGTTCACAATCATTTTTTTCTTGTTGCGTCCTTTCCACATTTCTAGACACATCTTCATTCTCTCGTCTTTCTCTAAACTCGGCTTCTTTCCTCTCTAGTGCTTGCTCTTTCCTAATTTTTTCATCCGACTTCTGTGCCAGGCCTGGCTCTGCTTTTTGCTCCTTCTCAGAAGCTTTATTTCTATGCTGAATTCTTGTTCCTTTTTTATCGTCTGCTGTTTTATCTTTTATCTGCTCCTCTTCTTCTTCTTCCTCCAAGTCGATTTCATCTTCCTCCGTCTCTTGGTCGCATGTTTTTGTCCTGTAGTTGATGATGGCTTCTGAGGTGATAGGCTTAGCCCCTTGATTCTCCTTATCACGAGAGACCGAGCTTGAAATGAGAACTCTTGCTGGTGTCAGAGAGTGGTGGGAATGGGGGGCCTTGCTCCCGCCAGGAGTGTTGAGAGTGACCTCTACTGTAAGAAACACAGCCCAACATTAGAATTTACACACAGCAGGGGACATACACCCAAACCTTTCAAGCATCATGCAACAAATAAAAACAACATTTAGTTTTTATCAGGGTTTTTTAGGTCTTTTCTCATTTTGTTTTTAGCACCTTGTTTTATTACGATTCAGGTCATAAATATTTGTACTAATCGTGTTAGGGATGTGAAAGGTTGAAAATCATGGTGTCTACTCAACTTGACCAATGAAATTCCAGAATTTTTTCCCTCCTGATTTCCCCTGATCATTTTATAAAATTTCTGACACAAAAGTAGTCACACCCTTCTTTTACCCCCACCCAAACCTCTCCAACATGTTATTTTTATTCATGAATAATAATGAGTTTTAGAATTTAAGTAAACATTAGTTTTTTTATTAGTATTAGTACTAGGAATTAGAAAATATATTACTAAGCTACAAACAAACAAAAATGACAGTTTGAATCACATTGTAATTTGCTGATTTAACAATTATTATTATTATTTCATATTTTGAGTAAAACAAAATATTCCCAGATTTTTTTATTTACGAAATTCCCGTTTTTTTTCCGCCCACTTCAAATTTCTGGCTGATTTCAGTTTTACCGGATGGTAGACACTCTGTTGAATTTAGAGTGAAACTCAAATTAGCTTACTTTACAGATCACTATTTAGTCAATGGTGAGTAGCTTTGTTGTTAGTAAAATTTCAAGGTTTGTTTTAAATTACTTTCAATTAGAGTTATGTTAACGATTTTAATAGATTAAAAACTGTGGCTCATTCAACTTGATATATAGCTAAGATTAACACTTCTCAAGTAAGCTTAGTTGTGTGCATTTAAAGGAGCATTGTGAACAATTTACATAACTTTGCTTATAAAAAACTCGTTTGTTTATAAGTTTTCTAGACTTCAAGCTAATTTGAGTTTATTAAAGTAGTTAACACCCTAAGTACAGTATCAAGAATTATTTTAATAATCTTTCATATCAACTTATTTGGGGGGGGGG
>CABFVZ010002694.1:27383-94286 GCA_902151445.1 Timema monikensis | reverse complement strand
GGTATTGTGGGGGGGGGGGGGGAACCCGAAAAATAGGGGGAATCAAGTTGAAGGCTATGTTAGTTAAAAGTTTAGTTAGAAAGTTTTTAGATTAGTAAGTTTGTTGGTATGCCACTCACCTTCTGTCCGTATCTTGACGGTAGTAGAAGTGTGACCTGTATTACTTGATGTCAAGGGGACTCTTCGTTGAGGAGTGGAGGTCTCCTCCCCCTTGTCCTTGACAATGTCAAGCTTTCCTTTCACCTCCTTAAGGACCTCACGGCGTTGAATGGCACGGTCACGAATGCGCTATACACACATACAACATTTAGCCTGCATACCAAGATATGTTATAGGCCTATAAGCAGTGATGGCAATTGACCAAATTGCAGAGGGAGGACTATTCAGAGATGTTGCTAACAGGATTGGCTAGCGGGAGCATATATATAGTAAGGCCTACACGTCCCTGAAGGAAGGCCTACTGTAATGTAACATATGTATAAGTTCTCCATTAGACAACTCTTATTTCAAATTAATATCACATCCACTTTACAATAAGTGTAATGTAGTGGCTTACTGTAGAACTACAAATAAAAATGTAATAAGAGATGTTTGACAATTTGCTCTTGCGCAATTGAGATCTGTGACAATATATCTTTGGATGTTAGAAGATGCACAAAAATGTTTTTGAAAAGATAGGCCTAATAAAACAATAATTACTCATTTTAAAGAATGAGGTTAGTTACTTAAAAATGAGTATTGTATTGGTTCTAATCAATGCTTATTGTGTATTAATAAATAAGTCGGGTGACCTGGTGGTCTAGGGGTAAGGTGTCAGACTTCTGTGCTGGGGTCCACGGTTCAATCCTTGGTCCCGCCACAGATTTATCTGATTATTCAAACCCTTCCTTCACCTCTGACAAGACGTGTATTAATCACAACTTGTGAATGTGTGGAATGCCAGGCCTCCATTGTGGTTCGGATTCGACGTTAAACTGTAGGTCCTCCATTTCATCTCACAATCACCTTACAATTACACGATATGGGAAATAACACGCGGTGCTGCTGCTAATAATTATAATAAATAGATTACCTATATCACCATTGAGGACAATTTAAGGTGTCTCTTCAAATGTTCTAGGAAAGTTTTATTAACATAAGGAAACTTTTTTTACCATATTATGGTTTTGGCTTTTCCAAGCTTCAAGTTGTGATGTGAATAGATTATTTAATGCATCCAGAACTGTGGTTATTCAATTTTATCAATTTTTCAGTGATATTTGTTCCGAGAAGCTACTTGATGGGAAATTATTGAGTGAATAAGTTATTTTTGAAAAAAAAAATTTGTCACAATTTGGAATTTTTCCACAATCTTTATTTTGTTATAGTCGGAAATTTGTTTATATTGTGCATATAAAAGCTACATGGCTTCTTTGGTGCTGACTTATAGCTCACAGCTGACAGTTTGGATGACAGTTCGAAAATCATATGTTTAGGTTTTGGGTTGCCAACACTTGTAAAAGATCACAGTTTTGTTATAAATGCAAAGATCTTTAATAACCTGTTATATAATACATTTAAAATAACGTAAGCTTAAGTTTTCTCATACTATTTCATTTTTTTTATTAATTTCTTTTTATCCAACTCGAAACAATATTTTAAACATAGTTAAAAGTACTTATTTTTCATTTTAGAACGTTACTGATTTTGTGTAATATAGTGCACACATCAATATATTTTAATACAGGCATCGTATTTACTTGGAAAAGAGAAAATTGATGACATTTTTTTACATGCAATAAATTATTTTATGATTATTTTATCGTATTTTGAAATATTTAACTGAATAAAATATTTTCATCAACTTCGTGTCTGAATCATTGTAAAAAAAACTTGTTTACCATTATGTTCAATCATATGGTTTAGATTTGTTAGTCGCCAGAGTTGTTCGTAAGAAGTTTTTTGTGAAAGTGGTGTTAATATTTTTTTAAGGGTAATAAAACTATAAATAAACTTTGTGTCCGACCTCAAATAAATATATAAATAATATTGGGCCAAATTACTGTGGTTAACTATCACATTAATGTCTTACCATCTGTTTTCATTAGTGATCCAAAGTGATAGATGTCAGCTGTTGGCGTAGTGATATATTAGGGATTACTTCTAGTAACATTTCGAGCTGTCATCCAGTTAATATTAGCTCGTGAATGACTTATACATATACTAGCCTAAGTTAAATAGGTTAGTGACTCATGTGAATTAAATAATTTTTTACTGTTTATCATCTAGTAAACGTAGTAGTGCGTCAGATACTTTATTCACAAAGTGTATTGGGCGATCATACAATGACTCTAAGGTTAACCAGGGTGTTATGTTAAGCTAAAGTGCTACTTTTATGGTTTTGTCATCTGGTGTCCCTTTTATCTAGTGACGAGTTACCTAAATATTTGAAAACATTACATTCCTAGTAAAACGTTGACATTTTATAGGGTATAGATAAAATGTTGTTAGTTGTTATTGAGATTTTGAAATATTTTTACTATATTGAAGATAATTTGCAATAGTATTTAACAATAATCCTACCTTAGTGAAAGAATCCATTGTGACAAAACTTTTAGTTGACTTAAAAACACATAAACATATTTTTCTTATTCCAAAATATACAACACAAACAATAATTTCAGTTCAACACTTATAAAGTGCACATTTAAATGCGTAGTCTTTAATAGCTATTCATTATATTCAATAACAAATTGTAACTATTTAACCACTCCTAGTATCTTACTTGAATTATAACGGCTACATTTCAAAATAATTGACTTGATTTAACCGCCATTTACAGGTTAACCAACAAAACATTTTCACGTAAAATTAAAAAGTAAATCAAAGATAGATCAAAATAAGTTATATAAAAACACAATACAAATAAATGCATGTATAAACAAAAGTATTTTTTTTAATATTTAATTATTGCCAAACTATATTAATATTACAAGTTATTTGTAAAATAAATTAGGTAAATTTATCTTAAGTATTTCAATATTGGAAAGTATCTTTCGTCGCCACGAATTAAGTACCGAGACATTGAGGGTAAACCCATAGATAAGAGTAGACCAGAAGTATGACACACAAACTACCAAGACCAATCAAAATTGCACTCCGGTAACTTCACGGTATTGTCCAAAACCCATGTCTTCAACTGGCTCCCGAGCGGTGAGACTAGCCCTACAGGCGTATTCTATGTTGTTAGTAGTACCTTATAATGCCTATGGCCACAGAATTTTTTGCAGATGTGCGGGCGTACAGATCTCTCTTACTCTCAGGAAAATTTTCTATTGGTGCCAATGTTAAAGGCTACAAGTTACACAAGTTGAGTTTACATTATTTTCAAACTTTGATAAATCAGTTACGGGAGTCATATATATATATATATGTGTGTGTGTGTGTGTGTGTGTGTGTGTGTGTGTGTGGGTGTGTGGGTGTGTATTAGCACCGCATCTTACTATTCAATATGGTTGTACGCTCACTTTAATAAAACCAAATACCTTATTATAATCTATGAGAATCCAGTCGGGGTCGAACCTTATCTATGTAAGGGATGAGTAGGGGTAAGCAATATATATATATATATTTTTTTAAGGACTTGCCTTTCACCCGCATCTCCACCCGATAAATGTCTGAAAATCGGATGTCTTTAAGAGCTAACGCATTTGATTGCTCAAAATACTCCCTCCATTGCTCTCTTACAGGACCGTTTAAAGAAACTGTAAGGCCCAGGGCAGAAAAATCTGAGGCCCCCCTTTATACGGCAGTTTTTTAGTTTTAGCATTGAGCTGTTATAATATATTGATACGTATTCAGTATGTTACGTAATAATTTCTCATGTTTTATGGAATATTGATCAACCCATTAAATGAGTGTACTATATTAAATGCAAACAATCAATCCAATTGAGTTAACAAAAGTAAGTTCCTCTTTGCACAATTGCACTTTTAGTCTTTTGTAGACCGACAATGCTGGCACGGTGGCGGCGTATTCTACTCTACTGCAGCACATTACTTGAATAACGAAAATCTTAAATCATATAAACTTAGGGTTTTCAGGAATCTAGAATGGAATCCTATCTCCAAGAGAATACTCATTGCCATTAATTTTTAGTATTCTGTTGACTGACGGCGGTAGCACGGTGGTAGCGTATTCTATTGTACTGCAGCACATTACTCGAATAACGTGAATCTTTAATCACATAAAGTTAGGGTTTTCAGGAATCTGGAATGGAATACTATTACCAAGCGAATACTTATTGTTGTTAATTTTTAGACTTTTGTAGACCGACAGTGGTAGCACGGTGGCGGCGTATTCTACTGTACTACAGCACATTACTCGAATAACGTTAATCTTAAATCACATAAAGTTAGTGTTTTCAAGAATCTGGAATGGAATCATATCATCAAGCGAATACTTATTGCCGTTAATTATTATATGTACACCATGGGGTGTGAAATTTAAAATAATAACTGTAATTTATTAAATAATTTCGGGGAGGAAATGTGGCCCCCTGGAATGTGAGTCCTGGGGCAATTTACCCCTCTTCCCCTCCCCTCAAACGCGGCCCTTCTCCCTTGTATACAGTTTTTATCCCAGATACTCTCAACACGTTCATTAAGAATACCATATATATTTTCTAGCACTCCTCTTTAATTACTTTCAGAATTTATTTATTTCACAATCGTTCTGCTTTCTTTCTCCTTCTTTTAATCTCATTTGCTTTTTATATCCTGTACTACTATCTTTGAATTTATATTTTTCTCTTTACACATGACCCACAGCCTCTTTCGTTCTGTTTCACTATTCCTAGCAATTATTCGTCTGTACGCTTCTTTTTTTCTCTCTCGCAGTTTCTTTCACTTGTTAATTCCACCATGTATCTCTTTTTAAGTATCCTACCATCGCAACACAACACACATCTTTCGCGCACTCATCTATGGCCTTTTTTATTCTATTCCAAGCCATATTTCAGCTTTATATTCAATAATATAAATATTTGAAATATACTAGAGCCTGGAGGGGGGCAGCAAATTAATTTCATGGAGGAAATTCTTTCTAGGGGGCAACGGCCCACTGCCTTCCAGTTACACCACCCCTGTAAGAAACAAAAACTTGTTTGACTTTTTGAAATCAATGTATAATTATTATTCTTCCTGTATGACATATTTTTATATGTTTAATTATCAGGTGTTGAGCTTAAAAACCTCACAATTTTACTACATCGGAATTTCATGCATTCTCACCAGCACTAGAAACAGCTAAATAAGGTGCCTAAATTAACTTGTCTTTCATTGCATTTTTATTTACTAATTTCTCTAGTATAAGGGTTGATTAGGCTAAGTCCATACATAATGCATAGGAAATTTAATCAACCTCATGAAATTATGCATAATTCCCTATAGTTCGGTGGTGAATGTTGTTATTAAAAACAAAACGTGAGTTGGCATTGTAAAACATTCTTTTGAGTTGCTCAGAGACTTTTGAAAACAAGAGTAAGAATTTTCCTGTTAAAATGGTAGATTGTATTACATTTGAAGATTTGAGAGGACACTGTTTAATGTTCTCTGTATTGTGATTTTCCTGTATTTAAAGAAACTATATTCATCTTTCCGTATCAATTTGTTCATAACAGTTATCGTTAAAAGTTATGTCTCAATTGTTTACGCATTATGTCCTAAGCACAAATCATTATATATGGAAATATGGAACGTGACAAGGCAATTAATGTTATTTATGTTGATCTTAGACACGCCATCATTTTAATGAAGATCCAATATATCATTGAATTAAAGCATTACACTTTTTTAAATAAACTATTTGAGGTTAGAATCCTATTTTATCTATTCTTACTATCCCTTTAGTAAAATTTTAATGGTATATTTCTTATGAAAAGAATTAAAATTATATACAAATATTTGAACTTAGTTTGTTACCCCTTTCAAACATATAGCAAATTGGAAATAAAAAACGAGTGGTTTTGGAGAGCAGTCAGTAATTTATTATTTACTCATAATATTTTAAAATATTTATAGCAAATAATTATGAAATTTATATTAAAATAAACTATTACAAATCCTAACTTCTCATTAAATATATTGAGGAACGTATACAAGCTATTATTATACTTTTTTAAGTTGTAATTTTTAACGCCATGTTCAGACAAGATAAAATAATTAAAATATATATTTAATGATTTTGACACAAAAGTATATGAACAAGTTAATAAAAACTATGCAATTAAATTAAGAGTATAACTTTTCGATATTCCATTTGAATTTTTAAAAATATTCTTCTGTAAGCTATGAGAATAAAATTAAAAAAGTTAGAATATGGCAGAAGCATAGTGGCCAATCCATTAACTATTTTTGTCTATACTACCATCTATTGAAGGTACTCTAGCTGCAGCGGCCTAAAATGGGTTTTCATTTCTTACATCCAAATTTAAAAATTCAAATCACATATTTAAAAAAATAATATAACATATGTATACACAGCAAATTCGTATTTAATTTTATAGGTAACATAAACTGACATTTACTTTTTATGTAAAATGTTTACTAATTTTCTTTTTAAACAAGAAGGAAAATTAATCAACTTATCACTATATTGTTGGAGATGTTGCTATGGTGATATTTTGTTTACAATTATCCAAAAGGTAAAAATTATAGTCAATTATTGTTGAAAATTAATTTTTACCAACAAGTAAAAAAAACTATTTTTAATAAGTTTTATAAAATTCTTTAACATGTCTACAACCATAGATAATATTTTGCTACCTTCAGAGATAGATTTGTATGTGGATGCTTTAGAGCCATCTAAAATTGAAAATTTAGGAACACGAATGTAAGTTAGTTATCTAAATTATATGTTTTATTTTTGTTTTGCACCGTTCAGGTTATACACAATTATGTACTAATTACTCTTTAGTGTTAGGGATGAGGAAGGTTGAATTTAGAGAAAGTGTCACTGTATTTTCATGAAAGGAAAGTAGAAAATGCTTTTGGAAAAACCATCTTCAATATACACAAATCTCCCTGTCATCGGGAGTTTAGTCTATTGTGAGAGCGACGCCTTAGACCATGCAACCACCAAAGCACATTTTGATATATATTGGAATCAAATGAATAGGTCTACAATAGAAAAAATTAAATTAATTTACTCCTTGTTTGTTTTAGTTGGCTTGTGGCCCATCACCGTCTACAGAAACTGCATCAGCAGGCAATTATAGAGGCTCGTGAGATCAAAGAAGAAACTGTGAAAGAAACTATTATATCTCATGGAAAGGTTTGTGCTATTTATTAAGAACATTCACACACAACTGTTGTTATTGTTGTTGTTATTAGCACCGCGTCTTACTACCCGTTCGGGTTATACGCACTTACGCTAATGTGTAATGGTAGGGTGATTGTGAGATGAAATGAAGGACCTACAGTTTAACGTGGAATCCAAACCACGGTGGCGGCCTGGCATTCCACACATTTACAAGATGTCTTGTCAGAGGTGCACAAACAACTACATTTTTATTTAAAAAAAAAAAAAAATCTTATTAGATTTAGAAATTTCCCTGAAATTGAACCCTCGTTCGGTGGCAGTATTCCTAGATTTTTAGTTTGCTCTTAAATATTGCGATGTGTTTATTAGGCCTGCTGTGTTCACAAATTCTACTTAGATCCTAAGTTGTTTTTTTTTAATGTTAAGTTACAAGTTATTTTACGACAGATGCCAGTGATAGTCTACGAGGCTGTGTGCGTGTCTGTCTGGAAGGAAAAGATTCTACCAGAAATGATGAAGCTAGAACCCGAATCAGTGACCACCATCATACCATACATGGTTGTAAGTGACGAGTTTGTATACTTAGTCTTGGTACACACAACATAACTTCTCGTACAAGAAATTATACAAAATCACGGTCACATCGATTGCAAACAATATTGTGAGCAATGAAATAGTTTCTTTGCTTTTACTAGAATAATAACAGATAGTAGATAAATAGATGATAAATATATTGCGTTTATTCTTTATAAAAATTATAGTACAAATAGATTTTAAATTGTAACTGTTTTTACTAATAATTTGATGCTTTTTAAATATGCTATCATATATTCAATTAGTTCATGTATGGCCGATAAGGTTGTTCATTGCTAACCATCCAAAAGTTGTACAGTAAAAATGGCTAATATAGGACATATATTATATTCTATTCCCCAAAGTTGTATACAATAAGTTGTGCATAGATTTTGGTACAAGTTTGTAGACCTTTTCTGAAGGTGGTTTTCACTTTCCCTCCGGACAAATGCGAGTACACTTCCACTAAAGTCAACCTTACTCCTCCCTGATATGATAGGGTATGCCTGTCCCACTGATCTAGGAGATATGGTCAATCCCTGACTAAATTTCTTGAAATTCATTACTCGGCTTCATTATTCGCTTCTTAGAAAGCTGCCAGTGAAATAAATTCCGTCTTAGAGGTATAATAATAATGTGCCAGCTACATCATGAGGCCACAGCAATCGCGCTTCTGGAAACACTCCTGTTCCATGCGGACAGCTGCGAGGCTCTAGGAGACACTTGCCTCGAACTAGTAGACTACACCACATTCGCTGTAGTACAGCTCATTTCATCCCAGAGTCCCCCTTCTCGAGAAGAGTCCCGAGCAGAGGTGGCTCTCTCCAGTGAGGAGCTGATGAGACAGAGAGAAGAGCTGGCCTTCAACATCGCTATGCGCTGCATCACTGTACTCGGGTACATAGCGCAAAACCTCGACAGGTATATCATCTAGCTTATCTTATTATTATTACTATTACCGTGTCTTACTACCAGTTCGGGTTGTATGCACTTGCACTAATGTGTAATGGTAGGGTTGATTGTGAGATGAAATGGAGGACCTACAGTTTAACGTGGGATCCGAACCACGGTGGAGGCCTGGAATTCCACACATTCACAAGTTGTAGGGTTTGACAATCAGATAAATTTTTGCCAGGACCAAAAGACCCAGGGGAACAAAGCCTGATTATACAAGAGGGGCAGGGAACAAGGCCTTGTTCATGCTATAAAGAAGGTTTCAGCAACTCTTTTTTTATTAATTTTTACAGAAAAATAAAATCGTCTTTTGTGATTTGGCTGCTATTTGCTATTAACAACTTTGAATCATCACTATCCTAGTTAGCAGATAAACACCTATAAAATGTAGATCATATTTCTAGATAATTTTTCAAAAACTTTTTTTGTTGTTGCAAAAATTGGCTCTATAAACTCATATAATAAGTTAAGAATTATGTCCAGATGCTCTAAAATTTCCTGCGCTCAACATTAAATTCTTGAAATTTTCGCTCAAGGAGGGTGGTGGTGCCCTTGCTAACATTGTTCTCAAGGGTAGCCATCCCTTCCCATTCTGTGGTTCACATTTTTAAAGAGAATCAGATTTCAGCAGTGTTTCCAACAATGCTTCTTTTACGAATAAGAGCCTCAATGCACCTATTTCGGCTTTGGACTTTCTTTTTAATCTACAGTATGGATTTTCTGCTGAAAAGTCCAGTTTCTTAGAAATTGCAAGTTGCGCTTGTTTGAAGAAGGGTTGTTTTAACAGCTTCCAATGATCGTAAATCTGGTGGAGGACAATGGGAGCAGTGGCAGACATCTTGGGAGGAAACGGCATGCCGTTAAAGGACAAATATTAAAACTTCTTCGGGAACGGCAAATTTGAAATTTTGTTCCTTGACATTGTGTGAAATAGAACTAAGCTTTTCAAATTATAAAACACATTCTATCTGAAAATATAACCCATTTCACTACTGAAAATCTAAATAAGTACCTAGTGATTGACAGCATGTGGCCAGCTCCGGTGGTCAAATGGTCTAAGAGGTCACTCTCACAGTAGACTGGACAGCAGATGAAGGGGAGACAAAGATTCGAATATTGGTCCGGTGTAGTAAGTTTTTTTTATCCGCTCCTCCACTCAAATGCAGGAACACTGTAATCTAAATTCAACCTTCCCCAGCCCTAACGTATTAGTGTGATTAGTACATAGGCGTACAAGACAAACGAATTGTGAGAAAAGATGCTAAAAATAAAAGAAACAGGTGAAATGGCTATAGGTAATAAAATAGTAGGAACATACTAAAATCAATTTTACATGTCTTATTGTGTGTGCTCTTGTTTATTTCCTAAAGCGCCTATTCTGGTGCTTAAATCCCATATTTTTAATGCCTATTTTAAACATTTTTGGTGCCTAATAATCCACTCCCTAATAATAACCAGAGCAGAAACTTTCTTACTCGTTAGTTTAATTACTTTTTTACTTTGAACTAATTGATTGTTATCAATTTCAGTAATAGTCAACCACGGCAAAATGAGCACAAAATGAAATAATAATTTATAATAAATTTAAAAATAACATTTTGTCTGCATTTATCTACAAAAGTAAGGTATTTCCATTACATTTTTAACATCCATAACCTATTTTTTTGTTTGTTTTTATGTCAAATTTAATTGGCGGACGGATACAAACATGAGTTCTAAAATTAGTATTTCCCATATATAATGTAACTCCAGCTTTTGTAAGTGTTTGTATCGATATGGGACCCTAGCAGTCAAATGAACTTTGTGTTGTCGTATTGTCAGCATGCCGGTGAGTGTTACCTCTCATGTGTTCACTGTGCACGACGTCCCTGTACTATTGGCCAGCCTGATAGAACACAAGCCGTGGAGCAGGCCAGACAGCGCTGGAAAAACACTCACTTACATAGGTATAAACATGGTTTCATAATAGCAGCCAACACTAGTTTATCGTCCAATGTTTATATTGTAGCCAATCACAGCACTTTAGTAGCATATATATGTGTCATTTGTATTAGGCCTAAAAATGCATGACTGATGATTTTAAACACTTAATAATGTGCTAGACCATAGATCAATAAATCTTGAAAATTCTTGTATTCATAATTTTCAATTTATTTAGACAAATTTAAATTTCATTTTCCATTTATTTGAGGTGTTTAAATTAAGTGCCCTTTCTGAACTGCCTGATTATATCATCAAATGACTTATAAACTAACTTAAATCTAGAACAGACACAGCATGAAGCCCCCGGCTGTTTGTTCATCATTGTTACAGGGGGAACCCACATTACACCATCAATAAATCAAAAATCGAACCTGGAACCCTTAACTAAATACATAGATATGCTACAGATCTAACTCGGGTGTCAAACCCGACTTCAAAACATTTATTTCTGAGCAAGGAATGCATATTTAAGTAATCTAGTATTTCTTCATGATAGGAGTTACTTTTATTTGTGTGTTAAATGTTGTTGTTGGAATTTAAAACACCAATAACGCTGTGAACTCAACAAACTTTTTTTTCTTCGATCCTGCAAGTTGCCAACCTGGGCTATATATAGCCCATATGTAAATCTGCCTCGGGCCATGTGATTTACAGTTATAATTTTTAATCATCAATACCTATTAAATAACACTAATAATATAGCAAACTGTCGATGACAAAAAAAATAATGTATTTGTGCTTTCTAAAAGTTTTTTCCAACCAAAATCTTACTATAATTTCAAATTAACTATAATCTGTTCACAAAAATTCTTGTGTGTTGATATAATCTGTTGATTCAGAAAGTGTATGTGAACTACCTCAAATAAATAAATAAATTTTAATCACAAACCTTTACCGATGCATTTTTCAAGATGGTAAATGGCAGCACGTCGAGGGAGAAGCTGCACAGAAAATCACACACACAGAGGGGCAGTTGTGGATCGCTATAAGACAACTACTATTGGACCCTCGCTGTCCTGCGCACTACGATATCAATGACACGCGGAAGAATCAGCTCATCAAGGTATTTTATAAATTGTAATAGTACTAGAGGTTGGTTTGAAAACACATTTTATGAAATTTAAATCATTTCATCCACAAATAGAAAAAACAAAATACAAAACTGGAAAGTAAATATGTAAAGAATGCTATCTATTTTGGTTTTGTCTTTTAGGAAGCTGCGTATTTCACACCCTCTCTTGATGAATTCCGATAGGATGAGTGGTAACGATAGATATTCTTCCAAGAGGCAACCATGTAGAGAGTGAACTGTATTCTTGAGATGTACAAACCATATTGTGTTTGTTGCCTTTTGTTATTTTCTATCTCTCTTCCTTGAACCTCAAAATGTAAAGAGTTTATTATGTTTATCTTTGTAATATTGTATTTTTACTATAGTATGTATAATTCAGTATCAATTACTTTAATAGATTTAGTTTTCTGAAACACCTTTAAAGTTGTCATTAAAAAATAAGATTTAGTTAAAATTAAAAGTACACATTTTTAGCACGTCTTACATTCTATTCAGGTTATAAAACTATGTACCAATTACGCTAAAAAGTTAGGAATAAGGAAGGCTTAATTTTGAGGAAATGCACCCGCATTTATGTGAAGTGAGAGTAGAAAACCACTCTGTGTACCCGATCTCCCTGTATCGGCAGTATAGTCTAACACGAGATTAGCGCGTTAGACCACGTGGCCACCCAAGAGGGTTACATGTCATTACAGTCCTAGATTATGTCCTTTTTTTCTCTCTCCAAGTTTGATCGGTTGGTATGACACTGTTTTATAATGGCGTAATTTTTCAGGTACCTTAGATTACAATATAACCGAGTTTAACCGTACTTTTAGTTAACTCACCTGGATTAGTAGCGATTTGGATCTCACCTATTTTAGTAAACCGAGCACCTTACCTGCTCATGCTCCACATGAAGTTCGCATTAATAATCCCCCAATAGAATTGTTTTAGGCCAGCACCTAAGGCTAACAACTACTGCTTGTTTAACTTCATTACATGTAGAGTTGCCGATATAAGTAAATTATTTAATTTCTCAGCTCCAGTGCTATTTGCACGACACGCTACTGGATCAACTACCTCCGCTGCTGGAACTCAAGTACTGGCTTGCTCAACTTGCCGTGACTAATGCTCCCGTCAGCGCCAAGAGACCGTTTGTCTTGGAGGTTACCACACAGGTCAGTAAAGCCCCGAGTCTTTTACCTGAATCCGGTAGGAGATGACTATGGCAAGTGTGTGTGGGGTAAAGGAGGGACAGGGGGCAGTTAGGCTAATTTATAACAAACACATCAACAATTAAATAGCACAACTGAAGACCTCGGTGCAAGAAGAGGACAGCTCCATTTTTCAAAACTTTTCAGAAACAAAGAAAAATGTTTTAAAATCTTATTTTTAAAGATTTTATTTTTATATTTCGCATTATTTTAGACTTTGTCACTTAAAAACCGAATTCAATGATATTTTTAAAAAACAAATTATTCGTCATATAATTTATAAGGTTTATGTATTGGAGTTGTCCTGTTTTTGCTCCAAATACATGTGTTTTATTGGTTTCCTTGGTAAAAAAAAATATGAGAGAATAGTGACAAAAACAATCATATATTTTGAAAATAGTACAGTAGGTTATATGTTTGCTTTATGACAAAAACAATGTTGTATTTTGATAATAGTAAAGTTACTTTCTTCTTTATTTGACAGGATTTTTCTTTTTAGTCATCATAATCCCCGTCTTCTACATCACTCGTGTTACTTATAGCATCATCTTCTTGAATCAGTTCATTGTAAAACCAAAAGCAATCTGGGGGAACATATTTTTCAACTTGAACTTTCCCTTTTTATTTTCAAAGGTCCATGGTAAGGTAGAGAGAAAGTAGTGTTTGGTTTTTCTAGCAGGAAAGCATATTTTACTAAAGGCACTACTGCTGCCGAAGAACTGCACAACATGATACCTTTGTTGTACTCCACATACCTGTACTTCGATATTGTGAACTTACTGCCTTTAGTAGGTTTCTTGGGAGTATTTTTTTCACTTACATTCTGAGGTTTAGCGTACATACAAAGTTTGTAATGTTTTGAACTTGCCCTTAAAATGGGTTGTGAAGTCTAAGAACATACTTTGTTTGGCTTGTACAACAACAAACTTTTTTACCATGTCTTCGTAATCTTTAGGAAGAAAAACACGTTCTCTTTTCCGCCTCTCCTTTTCAATTATGCCAAAACAACGGTCGCAGGGTAAAAAACTGTGTCCTGGCTCTGGATATCTGTGAACAATCTTATCAAACCTTCTATATCCCTTGACCAGAGTGTAAAAGGCTTGTACTGAAGTAAACAAAGGACTAGAGGTATTCAGTGTTGACAACTCGAGCACTTGTAGTGGCCTGGCACAAGAATGGGAGCTGTCCCCTTCTTCCCCCGAAACACAGACTGTTACAACTCCTTTCCTTTAATATCTTATGGAATATTAGTTGGAGCTGTATAGTTCTTCCACACAAACAGAGAGAATATTTTTCTTCATATAGGTCAATAAAAAACAAAAAACAAGCAAAAAGTGGAGCTGTCCCCTTCTTGCACCGGGGTCTTCAATTACAAGATTGAAATCACATAAATTTAGGAAAAAGAACAAAATTCTGTTTGGATATAGAACATAAATACATTTTTGGCGCAAACCAGTCCCAGTTGAGTTATTTTATTTATCTTTTATTGAATAGGTGATCCACACTATACATATAAAGTCTCTTAGTTTTGATGATGTATATAAATATTTAACTAGCTTCAGTGGCCACATAGTCTACACGCTAATCTCGTGTTGGATTAAACTGCAGAAGACAGGGAGATCTGGTTCATTGAGAGTGATTTTCCACCATTCCATACAAATGCAGGTGCATTTCCTCACAACCAAACGTGGTTTGTATGTCAACTAAGCTCTAAAAGAAGCTGACACTTGTTTAACTTTGGTTAGGATAGACCAGCGACATATTTTCCTTAAGATCTTCCAGAACTAGTTTCAAGTTTTGATTTTAGATAATAGTATGATATGTCGGGTGTCTGCAGATGAGATCTTCCCTTATGTCTCGTAGTCGAAAGCAGTGGAAAGAATTGTCCCGCCAACATGCCCAATGTATGCTACGCTGCAGTCAACAGGATATCCGCAATGTTGCTCAGGGGTGAGACAGTATAGTATCTTCTTAAGTGTTTGAATGAACCTTAGCACACTATTAATTATATATTTACTTAAATAAACACAATTCACATTTTTCTACTTTTAAAGAAAGTTGTCTCGTTCTCGCATTCCGATATTTGTCTATATTGTCGTCTTGAAGTGAAAAAGTGGTTCTCGCCCATCTCTACTGTATGTTTGTACTGCACACCTAACACTCTGCATTCTATTCCCACATTCTTGCCGACGTATCAATAAAATGAACTGCTCAAATTTCCCTGGAAGCCTACATTAAAATGTATATTTTCTAAAATTTTGATTGAACGACATGTCAAAGAAGCCGTCTTGTGCAGTTGTTAATTAACTCCACAGGTCGCATATCACAACAAATTAAACCCAATCTGGGAAAGAGTAGGAGTACAGGGCAAGACCGAGATGGTATGATCATGTAATGAGGACAGAGGAGAGGATGTCAAAGAGAATAATGGAAATAAAGTATGTAGGAAAAAGACCGCAAGGGAGGCCAAGAAAGAGATGGGGGGAGCAGATAACATAAAGTGTTCAAGTGAGAGGAGAAAGCAATAAATTTAAGGAGGAAGATGGAGGCATTTTACTAAACTGACCCGGCCACAGGCTGGAAACGGTTGTTGATTGCAGCCAGCCAAGATTTGAACCTCGGACTCCTGTCACCAGTAATACAGTGTTCCTATTATTAACAATATAACTTATCCTTGTCATTGACTTCTACAGTAGCCCCATGAATTCTTTGGTGATGAATGACAGCTTTGAAAAGTTACCAGACCAAATAATGGATCCTTACACCGAACCAAATGATCTGCAAAAACATGTGTTTAGCAGCTGTCACTTCTGAGAGTCAAAATTTAGATATATATACCTAAATGTTGACTGTCAGAAGTCGGCTGTGAGCTGTCAGTCAGCACCAAAGAAGCCACGGGGACAGTGTAGGTATCACAACGCATGTGAATTATTGATATTAGCAGTCGCTTCTTTTTAGCTGTAAAAAAAAGTATTGTAATTAGACTACACTTGTTTATAAACACCAAATAAAGGTTTTCGGCGAATAACACCAACTAAATCCAACATCTTCATGTACGGGTATAATTATTTGGTTCAAATAAAACAATACCAACATAATTATGATGCGCATGGTTGTCATTTAGGTTAAGTGAGACGTATGATATGGACACACTGGAAATGCTTGAGAAACCTCCGGCATGTGTCACTTGTGGAGACCAAGGGGTGAAGCGCTGCTCAAGGTGTAAGACTGCCTGGTATTGTGGCAGGTATGTATGTACCTCCATTAATTACCACGCGTGTACTCGACACAAATGATATATTGTTATCACTACTTTGCTTTATTTATAGCTATCTATCAATGCTTAAGTTAACATTAAAAAATAATGGTTTTTGAGTGGTTTTCCTTAAAAGAGAAATAACTGTTTTTGTATACAACATTTTTTTGATTTATTTATAATGGATGTAATCTAATTTTATATTCACAATATTCTTGTGTATGTCTTGTTTCAGAGAATGCCAAGTAAAGAATTGGCCCAAACACAAAAAGATCTGTGATCTTGTCGAGTCCAAGAGCCAAGGAGACAAATAACTCTATCCAGTAGTATCATTGTGTTTGTGACCTTAGTAGGTTCAATAATGTATATCTATATTAGAACATTATATCATATAACATATATCTATATTAGAATATTTTATAAATATAACACATTAGTAAAAAGGAAGGGCCCAATATTAAGATCATAGGATACATTTTTTTTAAGTCAAGAAAAATTAAATTTAGATTGAAAGTAATCAACTTGTTACTTAGCAATGTTGCAACACATCAACTACTCATTGTACAACATTGAAAAAGCAACAAAAAGGTTAATTTTAATCTAAATCAAGGTGGCCAATAAACTATATTTTAAAATTTCCTGACTTTTACTGTCAGAATTGAAATGTTCTGATATTTTACTCTACCGCGATGGGCGCCAATTAAAGTGTTCTGGTTCGGCGCGTTGAGCGTAGATTGAAGTTACACCGTTTAATTAGCTGGTAATTGCCCCGTGGTCGAGCACTAATTAAATCGGTCCGGTTTTTTGATGCGAGTTAATTGGTATTTATAGCCCCGTGATCGAGCGCCAATTAAAGAATTATAATTCATATACACACTTTTTATTTTGACATGTTTTTTATTTCTGAATCTCAGTTTATTTAAGGAGAAAATAGATCATGTCGTTGAAATATATACGCGGCCTATTGTAGGGATCGCGGACAGAAGCTGTGCTAGTGACTGAGTGGTGAACAGTACTGGACGCCAAGTGCCCAAGTGAGTTCTGTCAGTTCTGTCAGTTCTGGACACCAACTGCCCTTACATTGCACCATCCTTCATATATATCCATTGCTCATGGAAGCTTCGAGAAGGTTTAGTTTAGAAAAACAAAATACAAGACAAAAACATCTTGGATTTACTAGAAGGTCCAAGAGCCGGAAACTGACTCGTTACATTTTAAAATCTCTCTTCGAACCTCCGAGAAGAGGAAGTTGTTATTTGAAATATTATATTGTCAACCTGACTTGACTAACGTCACGTGCGTGACGTCACTGATCAGTGGCTTTTGCCTTCTTAGAAGTAAGTGCTTTAAGCGCCATTTAATATACTACATAATTTAAATGAAATAAGATACGTTTATAAAATTAGGATGATATTATTGTCAATGCTCTCACATATTCTTTAGGGGCAAGTCAGTTACATTACAGAATATATTACAAACAACATTTTATCAAGATAACTTTATGTAATAATCTTTTTAGACATATACACATTTTAAAATGTGAACTCTATGAAGTGGTTAAAAGATTTCAGCCTAATGTGATGGGCCATTGGTTGCGATCTAAGTTAGATTCCAGTGAAATCATTTATATTGAGATATTAAGAGATTACCAAACATCAGGACAGTTTAAAATTGTTGTGACACATATTATTTTTTATTTTATTTGTCCTATAACGTAATGATTGAATTCATGCACATGTGTATAACCATGACTAAACTTTGCCTAAAGATGAGCGGTAGGGGGACATAAAGATGACATGAAAATCAAATGTTGACATTGAGAATTTAGGTTAAGTAAGCTCAACAGGTACAAGTGTGTTAAAAAAAGATTAGCAGTGTGAGAAATAATTGGAAGAAAAATGTTATTTTAATTGTAATTAAGAATCACATATTTTTAGGGAACTCCTTACATTACCAAAAATCTGTCATATACAGATGTATCACATTCAAGGTAAAGTGTAATATATATTTAAATAAGGTACAGGAAAGGTATATAGAAAACATATATTATTATTAGCATCGCATCTTACTACCCGTTCGGGTTATACGCACTTACGCTAATGTTTAATGGTTAGGGTGATTGTGAGATGAAATGAAGGACCTACAGTTTAACGTGGAATCCGAACCACAGTGGCGGCCTGGCATTCCACACATTCACAAGTCGTGATTAATACACAACTTCTCAAAGGTGAAGGAAGGGTTTGGTAATCAGATAAATCTGTGCCGGGACCGAGGATTGAACCTCGGACACTAGCACAGAAGTCCAACACCTTACCCCTTGACTATCAGTATCAGGTGACCAGAGAAAACATATAAAAAGGAACGAACACAATATGGTTTTTACAATGAAAAGAAGAACACAATGCACTATTTACGTTGCTGCCACTGGACAAAGAGGTATCAGCTGCCTCTTGAAGAAAATCTATATAGTCACCACCCAATTTCCCGACCTAGGTTTCATTCTATTGGAACTCATCAGGGAGGAGTGTGAAACGCGCAACACAGCTTCCCAAAAAAGGAATCAAAAAAAAGGGGGAGAGAAGAAAGAAAAAAAGGAAATTGGTAAAGGATGATAGGTCACTTAGATAGGAACATGTAAAAGGAATAACATTCACTGTAAAATTGTACATTATCAATAAAGAGATTTTTTTTTTTGTAAAACAATATTTTATTAGCGTGGAGTCATACACAAATAGTTTATGGTTCTCGGGACTGTTTGAGGTATTCCTTCAAAGCATCATATGCCGGAGTTTCCTCTCCGTAGTCCTGTGACAGTAAAAATAAACCATATTAGGCTTTCTCGCGTAAGAAATAAGGAGTAGCAAATGTTTTAGATTACGACCACTCAGAAGGCAATATCACAGCATAATATCAATGGGTAACAACTCAGAAGAGGGAGCCTGCCTTTGATAAATCATCACTGTGGGCATAATTTTATAAGAATATATAATTTACACAATCAAATTAAATACAAACTGTACATATAATCTAAGAGGCTATGAGTGATCAAATTTTGTGATAACTCAATCTGAGCTTGACTGTGAGAGACTGACATTTTGTAATTGGTTCAGGATGGAGAAATAATCTATCATTTAGAGCACAATTGGGAATGTAAAATTTAAAATCCGCAATTTATATATCAAAAAAATCTCAAAAAGCTATTATATATATTTATCTATCGGTATATTTAACCATACTATGCCGAGATTGCATTTATATCTAAAAAACATTTTCAGTTTTTTTTTAAATTTCTGAAAGTACCAAAAATTTGTTTCAGCTCAGGTTGGGAAAAAGAAACTTTTGCCGGATCTCCGCAAACCCTTGACCAAATATAAGGCAACTTCAAGGTGTAAGGCTTATTAGGATTTTTATGCAATATAGTGATTGATTTAACTCATTATTTACTCTTCAATCTACTTGTCCAGATATTCTTTTTATTATTGTTTGCACAGCATATTACTACCCGTTCGGGTTGTACCCACTTACGCTAATGTGTAATGGTAAGGTGATTGTGAGATGAAATGGAGGACCTACAATTTACCGTGGAATCCGAACCACGGTGGAAGCTTGGTATTCCACACATTCACAAGTTGTGATTAATACACTTCTTGTCAGAGGTGAAGGAAGGGTTTGGCAATCAGATAGATCTGTGCCGGGACCGAGGATTGAACCTCGGACCTTCAGCACAGAAGTCTTGTCACTTTACCCTTAGACCACCAGGTCACCAGTCAAGATATTGTTATTCTGAGCAGGTTTTTTGACTTTGAATTAAAGCAAATATTATTTGCAAATTTTGAATATTTTTTATTGAAATGAATCATATCCTATTTAAAAATGCTAAAGTTATGATGTTGAATAAAAAAGTTACACATTTAAATAACAATATTAGAAAGGTTTTGCACACTAGTTAAAGTGATATATAAATGTAAGTTCAACATGTTCAGCAGAAATCGTAGTGATAAAGATTTCAATACATATCTCCAGTCCTCAATGTTAAAACATTTGTTATCTATTATCCAAGGGTGTGATTATAATGTTAACATTTAATTACTATTTGTATTTTATATTGTCTTTATGTGCATAATTATATGAAGGTTCGAATTTGGATTCAATTTTTAGGATATGACCCAACATGTTGAATCAACTACTAGCCTTTAGAAATTAAAATGTTAAAAATATGTAGAATTTAGTGTCAAAATAATCATGTGCTGAGTATTAAAGAATCATGATAAAAATAGTCAATCACCATAATATTTAAAAAATAGAAAGTTGATAATCTTAGCGAGGAATAAGTCTGAACAGATTGAATCAACACTAACCTACCTTATTGCTTTTCAACTATTGTTTATTACTCCAACAAGTGTAGGGAAATATTTGATGTGGATACCGTGACCTTCATAGATAAACCTAAATCGAGTTTGCACATGTGTGCAATATACGACCTTGTTAAGGTGAAGAAACCAATCCAAGCAACACAATATGTCCAAGGGTAATTATTGGTCTACATGATTTTATTTTGCTTTTTACTACATAATATCGAGCTCTCTTTTTTTTATTATTATTATACCTATTCCCTGGTGCGGGTGCAAATCAACGCTTCATTGCAATAAGTTACTGTAATGCCATATATCAATAAACCACTCCATATTGAAGCTGACAGTTTACTACTTATACAATGACCATGAATAAAGCAATTAATGAGAAAATAAGTGATTAGCAAAAATATTTGTCGGATAAGAGTATACAAGGAAAATGGCTGCTGGGATTGTGTAGATCGCTGTGCTAAACATTCGCATTAATGTAGATATGGTCATTTCCCCTGATTTCTCTTCTATTTTTAAATTCCCGTAACTAATCCAGGGTTTCCCTGGCTGTGGCCACCCTGATAAAGTTATAAACATAAACACAAAATAAGATTTTTCAAACATAAAACAATAAGGCATATTCAAACTTAGAGTTTACTTTGAAATAAAAAGATGACTCGGAACACCACTGTTGCTCGACACAAACTGACCTTGATAACGACGCAGGAGCAGCCAACAACCTTCCTGGCCTTGCCCGTGTTGTCAATCTTACAGAGACCCGCCCACTCGCCCAACTTCTTGTTATTGTCTACTTTGATGAGTGGGATCTGGTGCTCGTTGCATAGCGCCTGAACTAGCTTCTTGTAGGATGGCTCGTCACAGTTCTCCGCCAAGATACACAGCAACGCTTGTCGCCTGGGGAGGGGGTTCATTTAACTACAATAGACTACACAAACTTTCATCCTGATACGCGCAAAACACAAATGCTAAGATTTTGTTTGGAACCTACATTTGTTTATTCAAATTCAATAAGCAGGGATGGATCATTTTTAAAGTGAAATTTATTTTAGAGCTCTAATACTGTTTATTGGTGGTTCCAAGCCAATCATACTTCTAAGATGAACTTAACAACCAGGCCACTAATTTAACACTTAACTGAATGTGTGAATGTTATAATGAATGGAGTGATTTTAAGAAGATATGTTAACATTTAGCTATGATACTAATTTTATTGTATATGTTTCTATTAAATTTATGTTTCCTCTTGTGTAAGTAGTTTTTTTACAAGATATGGATTCAAATTCGTAAAATAGTTTATTTGACCCACCTTCATTAAGTATCACAGGAAAATCTAGACTTCAATTAGACAGAAAAATCCTATAGGCTAGCTAAGATAAGCACTTATGTGACAAATTAATCCATTTCATTGCACAACAATGTAAAAATGGCGCCAAACGGTTATATTAAACTAAACATTGAAAGGATGTTAGAAAGGCAAGGTCATCACACTTACCAGTCCACAACAAAACACATAATTATTTATTTTCAGGGCAAATCAGCCCCCTTCTTCAGCAAACAAGAGTAAAACATAGAATGGTCCATGGCAGCATGGCTATAAGTTGATCATGGTCACAGAGATTCTGTTGTTGCCTGTTCAAACTTGTGTCTTTACTCTTGGTAGATGGATAAAATGTTGTACCCACACTATATTTAATTATTCCATTGTTGAATTAAGTAAAAATTATCTGATAATTTGGTCGCAAGAACACTATCGGTCCACCTTTTAACCTATGATGACACCAGAAAACCCACGCTAGCATTCACTTAGTCAAGTTCTTGCATACGGCCCGAGGCATGTTTGGGAGAAAAGGAGAGAAGGTTATCATAGATTGAGCTGAGGAGGGGTACCTGGATTTGGTAATCTATTGGTGAGCAAGTTCCCACCTACGAAACTGAGAAGCATTGCATCTATTGGGGAGGGCTCATATTACTCTAATATGAGTCTAAATCTGCATTATTCATTTGAGCATGAACTGCTACTGGTTTGTCAGGGTCGTTGTGGTTGGCGTCAAAATTATGACCAGTGTTTCTGTGGTGAGGCTGATATATTCAGCAATGCAGTTGTAGTGGCCTTTCATGGGGTGTTCCATTTGTATGAGTCTGTCATTGGATGATAAGGAGGGTAAATGATTTTTGCAGGTACTGCGTCTAGATTTGTTCCATAGTAGTAACATTTGGCCCGATGTTTGTTTGTGGCTGGGTCAAGCAATTCAGGGTGAACCAAAATATTGCGGAGATTTAGAGGGGGGTTGCACGTTATTCTTTGAGCACTTTTTTCCCCCCATCCATTTGTTTCCAGCATGTGGAGTTTTTTATTCAAGCCATATATTTTCCACTACCGGCTTGCTAGGTCTGTCGTAGCTTCATATGCCTTATAATCTAGCTTAAGACGAGGACAGGCACAACATCCAGTCTACAGCGGTTAATTCAATACTGTGAAAGGGTAAATTCACATTTCTCCAAGGGTAGATTTTTCGGCCATGCCGGGAATCAAACCTGGGACCCTTAGCTTAGTAGACAGACACGTTACCAACTGAGCTAAGGTGTTGGATAGGAAATATAAATATAATAAAATAATAGAAAATAAAAACAGTAACTAATCTATTCATGATAATGTTCAGTTAAGTGTTAAATTACTGGTCTAGGGCCTGGTTGTTGAATTCATCCTATAGTAATTAATGATTTTTATCAGTAGGCTACATTAGAGCTCTAAAACTAATTTCAAATGGAAAAATTAAAAAAACAAAACCTTTTCTATTTATAAGGATTTGAGTTTAAAATCTGAAATTTTCTTGAATCCTCAAATATCCTTAAGGATTCAAGTGTGCATCCCTAGTTATAAGTTAAATGTAAACAAAATAATTATTTCACTCAACATAAAACATAGAAAAATCCTTAAATATTCAACTCGACTTAGAATAAAAAAGTACCCTTTACAAAACCCATTGATATTTTTTCTAAACTGTCTTGTTTCAAAACTAACATTGATTAACACTCAAATTAAAGTAAAATAAAACTTATGTTATGTTTATGTGTACCAGAAAATTCACCCAATCCTCAGAAGGCATTGTCACAGCATAATATCATTGGGTAACAGCTCAGAAGAGGGAGCCTGCCTATCAAATCATCATGGTGGATGAACACAGAACTTAAATTGTGATCAATTCGTCTCTATATCAAACACGCAGTCGACGAAATGGTAGAGCATTACATTATTGTCAATAAGGACAAAATTAAAAGTCTTATTACTTTTACAAGTTAACGTGTCCAGATATTTTAAAATTATGTTTTAAATATTTATCAAAAGTACTAAACGTAATGTTACCTTATCATTCATAAAATTGAAAATGATATGTCAAAAAATATAAAAATGCTTTCTAAACATTACATCGAAACCTTTTATCACAACATACTAACTTGTCCAAAGCTTTGGCAGACTCGTGCAGCCCGTGGGACAAGCTACCGTGTGTCAGAGCCATCTTCAACACTTCTTGGAGGGCTGTATTAATATCCATGGCACCCGAGGGCACGACTGGCACCTCATCACTGAAGAGAGAAAAGAGAGAACACTATTGCGTAAATAAGATAAGCCTACACAAATATCAAACTTTGTTGTGATCTGAGCTAAATGAAACAAAAAGTAACATAATTCTATTAAAATGCAGTCAAAGGGAACACAGGTATTTTTACAGTTTCTATAGAATTGAAATTTTTTGGCCAAAATAAATCAATTATTTGTCAAGAGTGTTCTGGAATTTTGTCAAAACTTTTTAAATGAAGAGAAAAAGTTTTGACAAAATTCCAGGACACACTTGACAGATTTTCAAGATCTGTTGAAACTAGCATGGGCATGGGCATAAAACTAAACTTATGTTGCTATTGGAGAAAATTTAATTTATTTTGGCCAAAAAAATGTAATGCTATAAAAACTGTAAAATTACTCGCGTTCCCTTTATGACTCAAATTGGATTTACAGTGATTAAAGTTTTGTAGCACAAAATAAAGAAAGTGTCTTTCATAATGGAATGATTATACCGATAGTTAGTCATGATGCAAACATTTGCAGGCTTATAACGAAATTGTAAAGTGTGACAGAATATCTACACAAATAGGTTTGAACAGCTAAGGTAGAATTTAGAAGAAATATACACAACATTTGTTAAGTAAAGAATGAAAAAAAAACCTTTAAAAAAATATTAACTTTTTTTTTGCTGTAATTCTGTGCCATTTTGTATATTATGCCAGAATCATGATCAATGTTTACTTAAAGTACATGTGTTGTTATTAAACGGAAGCCATCACAAAGTGGTTAACTTCGCGTAAGAGTCAACCAGGGGAGGAAGAGCTTTCCCATACGTGAGCATTAAGTGAAGGGTACCTACAGTAGCTCCATGGCTTCTTTGGTGCTGACTGACAGCTCACAGCTGACTTCTCTGACAGTCAACATTTAGGTATATACCTAAATTTTGACTGTCAGAAGTGACAGCTGCTAAACACATCTTTTTGCAGATCATATGATTCGGCGTAGGGATACATAATTTGGTCTGGTAACTTTTCAAAGTCGTCAGCAGTAAGATGTGAGCTGTCAGTCAGCACCAAAGAAGCCATGGGGCTACTGTAGTGTTCCAACCAATAATATTAAGAGCAACATTAATATAACTCTATCTACTTCATTTGTTTGCAGATATAATATGCAGACGACATCCAAAATATATAGATCAAGGTGTCTAATGATTGGTGACCTTTTATAACCACAAAATTCTTTCAGTACATTATATAACATTATATTATGCATAAATAGGCATAATGCACTCACACGTAATATTAAACTTTAACTATATAGTTAACATTAACTTTGTCCTTGATATCAAGGAATAAACAATCAGGAGGCTGGCGCATGGCATCATGGGTAGTGGGGGGCACGNGGGCGGCTTGACATTCAATACGTTCACTTTAATACAAAGCGCAGGAAATTCAAACAAAAATATTTTCAAGTCTTTATAACCAAAATATTGAGAATTTGTGACTTTTCAGGGACTTTTGTGAATCTTTTTTGCAATTAGTAACTTTTTTGTAACCAAATAGACACACTCTAGGTTGTCCTCGTCTCGCTAAGATTAGAATGTCATAGCCTTTTGTCACACTTGATTTAGCAGCTCAAGTAGAGCTTCTATTAAAATTATTTTCATAGCCTAATCAACCCTAACTGCTAGTGTTTTAATTCAGTGAACAATTTGTTCTAAAATAATTCAATGTCTGTGTTTCACTCGAGTTTTGTTATACAAATCCTGATATAAACTAGACTGGATATCACCTCTGAAGGAACTGGCATGTATACTATCGGGGAATAGTGTTGTCATTCTATTGTTTATATGTGGTCAATCTCCCCTTATATCTAAGACAAGTTTGGCAACACTGGTTCTTCGATGTTGCCAGTTAACTCATTTTTACCCCAGTAGGCCTAAACCAACCTCCAACACAAATAAAAGTGAGGAGATTTGGCAACAGTTCAGTTAAGAGAAAGAGAGCAGAGGTCTCCATAAAATCTGCTTTCTCAGTGTATTATTATTTTCACTGTGTCTTAATACTTGTTCGGGTTGTATGCACTTATACTAATGTGTAATGGTAGGGAGATTGTGAGATGAAATGGAGGACCTACAGTTTAACGTGAAACCCGAACCATGGTGGAGGTCTGGCACTCCACACATTCACAAGTTGTGATTAACACACATCTTGTCAGAGGTGAAGAACAGGTTTGGCAACCAGATAAATCCATGCCGTACCTCCAGCATAGAAGTCGAACACCTTAACCCTAGACCGCCAGGTCACCCAGTCAAAAGATATTCGTAATACTGAACATTGTTGAAATATTCAATTATATTTGGATAAAAACTGAATTGGAAAGGCCATTTTTGACACTCTTAGAATGGCATCATAAATAAGTAGGCCCCTATTATATCATAATAAGTAAACACTAGTTATTAACAACAACAAAAAACTGTGCCGCTTTGCCCCCCATCGTTCCCACGGAAAATGCTAAATGATCATTTAAATATGAATGCACCACACATATTTGTCATATCGTAGGTGTTTTCTTTTACCTTTTACTCCCATACTGTGCTGGCGGCCTGGGTTCAATCCTCAGTCCCGGCACAGATCTATCTGATTGCCAAACCCTTCCTTCACCTCTGACAAGACGTGTATTAATCACAACTTGTGAATGTGTGGAATGTCAGGCCTCTACCGTGGTTCGAATCCCACGTTAAACTGTAGGTCCTCCATTTCACATCACAATCACCCTACCATTACACATTAGCGTAAGTGCATATAACCCGAATGGGTAGTAAGATGCGGTGCTAATAATAATAATAATACTCCCATACCTCGTGCGAACTGGGAGACGGGTTGGGCCTGCTATGACAAATGCTCTTATAGAACTGTATTTTATTGTTTCGTGGTTGTGGCAACAAGAGATACATGAAATAATCAATCAAAAAGTATTATATTAACTCTTAATTGTGTCCTATAATAAACAGTCAGCAAAATAAATTGATGATTTTATAACTTAAAGAGGGAGCTAAACAAAATACTAAACTTGAGACAGAATGAGTTCTACATTAAGAAAATTGACCGAAGCAAAAGATTATACTACCTGTAAAGTTCTCATTTAATCAGCTACATACCCACCCTTATTATTATTATTATTATTAGCACCGCGTCTTACTACCCGTTCGGGTTATACGCACTTACGCTAATGTGTAATGGTAGGGTGATTGTGAGATGAAATGAAGGACCTACAGTTTAACGTGGAATCCGAACCACGGTGGAGACCTGGCATTCCTCACATTCACAAGATGTCTTGTCAGAGGTGAAGGAAGGGTTTGGTAATCAGATAAATCTTTGCCGGGACCGAGGATTGAACCCCGGCCGCCAGCATAGAAGTCTGACACCTTACCCCTAGACTGCCAGGTCACCCCCACCCTTATTACGCTAAGCTAATTCACACCTTCCTCTCACCAGCAAACCATACCAGACGCCTAAGTCCCCGTGACCACAGATGTGTGTAAATAGGTAGAACCCACTTCTGTGGCTGCATAGTCTACAAGGTGTCACTTTCTCCTTCAGGTGAAGGACACTGGGGTTTGATTCCCAGTAAAGTGTAATGAGGTTTTTATATCAATACCATCACACAAATGTCGGTACACTTCAACTAAATTCAACCATCCTCATTTTTAACTCATTAGCGTAGTTAGTAGTAGTACAAATGAGTACAATCTTTAATAAGTCTCTATTTTACTGGTTCATGCACAAATTCAACAGAAATAGAACTATGAAATGTTGGGAGATTCTAATCGTAAGCTGCTCTTATTCAAACACCTACTATCTTTGTTGTTTTATGTCATAGAAATAGACCGTGTATAAATAACCCTTGATTTCGGTAAAAAATATATATACTGTATATATTCTTAGCCCATTAAATAATGTACACCCTTTCAGTGCTAAAAACAACTTAAAATAAAAGCGTCAAGTCACAGGAATATTCTTGTGAGTACAAATAATTTTAAAACATAAGATTTAAATTATAGCCTTGTTTTAAGGTGAGAATGTGGGTAGCATGAGAAAAGTCTTTTATGTTTTTGCAATTTTTGTATTAAAACATTTTTTTGGCTAAAATAAATAAAATATTGATTTAGTACAAACATAGCCTGGAGTTTAATTTTCTTCACATGGTAATATCAGTTCAATAAGTTGTTGAATATCTGTCATTAGCATAGCAGCATTGAATGACAAACTTTTTAAATTAAGAGAAAAAGTTGTCATTAAATTGTAGTTAGCCCTTGACAGATATTCAACAACTGTTGAGGTCACAGTGTGTAGAAAATTAAACTCTTATGCTTGTAATGAAGATTATTTGGTTTGGATTTTTTTTTTCTTTACCCTTATCACTACGCATTACAATGTTTTAATAATTCAATGTAATACCTTAACACCCGCTTTGGTGGCGTAGTTGGCTAACGCGCTTGTCGTGTTGAGCTCGACTGCTGAGGACGGGGAGATCAAGGTTCGAATCTCGGTCGGGTGAACTGGGGGTGGTTTTCCCTAAATGGTTTTCCACTTTCCCTCCACACAAAATGTGGGTTCACTTCCTCTAATTCAACCTTCCCAATTCCTAAATCCATTAACATAATTAGTACTTAAAGTGTATAACCAGGACGGGTAGTAGGATGCGGTGCTAAATATTATTATATTATTATTAATTATGGATGATGACTTATTTTATTTATTATAGATCACATATTAAAAAAAAGTTTGTATCTACTAAAGTTTTATTAGTTATTTTAACAATTAAAGTATTAACTTTTGTTTTAGTGTTTAGTTGTGAAATTAATGGGATATTTTAGACATATTTTTAAATTCCCTGACCTTTTCTTATTTTTAAATTCCCTGACATTTCCCTGTTTTCCTTGTAATCCAAAAATTCTTTTGACTTTTCTAGGTTTTTCCTGTCTGTAACAACCATGTATTAGAATCTTACCAAAGGAATTGTATAGAAATCAAAAGTTACTAAATAACCCATGTTTGGTTCCATACACATAAGCCTAGAAGTATGTAAACAAGGTTTTACTGTTAACAAATATTTTGCCATTAAGCCAAAATATTAACCACAGTGATATCCTTTACTTAATTTTTAGAGTTATAGTTGAATGATTAAAGCGTTAGAGTAAATCCAGTTTCCATTAAACTAATACAAATAACCAAACAAAATCCATGTGACGAACATTTACAAGGAGGAACATATTATTTAACTTACACTTCAGTGTCCGACATTTCGAAGAACTAACAGGAAAAACTGAAAAACAAAACGATAAACAAATTATTAAACTAAAAATCAATCAAAATTTATATTTGATTGAGCAAATAAGTATCGATTCATAATTTCATTTAGTCAATCTTATTTATTTAAGCTTACCCTAAACGTAAAAGAACTTGTGAAGTTAAAACAACATGACAAACAATACGAGAGAACAAGTTGTATTCAGATTAATAGCTTATTGCGTTTTCTTGACGCTATGAGCGCTATCTGATGCTTAGTTGCACACTTTGCCATTAAATTTTTTAGAGATAGACAAATGTTTAACCTATGAATTTTAGATGGAGAATACAGCTGAGATATTGATTGCTTGGCAATGAGTACGTTACTCACTTTTAATTTTTATATTCGTAGCGTCTTATAATGAGCTACAACGTTAAATTTAAATACAGAACACCAAATTACTTTCAATGATAATCCACCAAACCTTAAAAAATATGTTCTAAACTCACCGAGCTCCATTTAACTGTGCACATCACAACCGGCTAGTGTGAACATGTATTCCCATATCACTACGCGAAGGAGCTAGATGATTGGTGGAACACCAGTGAAATATTTTAAATAGGCGCGACCATGTATAGTCAATATTATAGCAAAGTATGTAACTACGAATTTTTGTATTATTTAATACTTTTAAATGTCCTGTCTTATGTTTAACAAAACTAAGGCCAGACTCAGCAAACGTCATAAATAGACAGGAAGCACCCAACACTCCCAACCGTCACTTAACACTCCCAACCGTCACTTAACACCCCCGGGATGAAATGTCGACTGACGGTTTCTAACTTGACGTTAATATTTTATAAGGATTGTACCTTGGGTTTCCTCAACTCTAAGTCAGTTCGTTGGAATTCGAATAGCGCTTTCAAAGCTTCAAGTATAATCTATAAATAAAATGAAAGGATAACTTTAGTTATAATAATTTTATAATGTTATTTTAAAACAAGATTATTACAAAACAAAGAAGGGACTATTTAGTGAAAGGATACCATTGAGGTCTGTTCACTAGCATATCAAAGCATATACTTTCACTTGGCTTTGTTTACATCAGGTCAGAGAGGTTAGGTAAACCCTTAATAGTTAAGAATTGTCAATGTGAGGGTTCATTTTTTTTAAAGGTTGGGACCCTCTTCAATTCGGAGGAGATATATAAGCCCCCCAATCACCCCCCTCCCCCAAAGGTTCCCGATTTCATTTTGAAATGTTATCTCTGAAACGTACAGTAATTATAAAACAGATTAAAAATTTGTAAGAAATAGCCTAGTTAAAAATTTTAAAATCAGACTTCAAGGTGCATTTGGACCCCATTCCGTCCCCCTATGATAAACATTTCAGATCTCTGCGTGTCGTATATTTGGCTATCATCGCACACAAACAAACAAACAAACACACACACAGACAAACACCTCCTTTTATTATTATAGAATATTGATCAAAAGAGATGTGTAAGTTATAATTGTTACAGTAACATTATTGCGAATGTGTGACCACCGATACAGGTTTCATAGTGGTAATGCTCCTCGGAAATTTGTCGTTAATAGACAAGAATTGTCAATGTGAGGGGTTATATATATATTTTTTAAAGGTTGGGGCACTCTTCAATTCGGAGGAGAGACACCCAGCCAGTTACAGAAGGTGGGCCTGCAGGTGATATCCTACCAACAGTGTCTGAGTTATTACAACTCTGGTATCACCCAGAACCAGATGTGCACCTACTCTCAAGGGAAAGACGCGTGCCAGGTACGACCAAATATCATGTTCAGCTTTTATTTTGGTTTGGAAATCTTTCAACCCCCTTTGAAAACATTCATCTCAAACCCACTTCATTGGCCGCGTGGTCTAACGCGCTACCCTCGCAGTAGACTAGACTGCCGATAACTGGAAGCTTGAGGTTCTAATCTCGGCCGGACAACAAATGTTCGAAATAAGCACCCCCTGATCTTTTCAACTTCTCAATCCGCACAGTGACAGGGTGTTTTCATCGATTATGTCGAGGTGACAAACAATAAAATGGGCCAATTAAAGTCTGAATGCTACAGTAGAATGTGGTATTTTCCAGTCCGACTCTGGGGGACCATTGCTGTACACCAACCCTAACACAGGCAGACTCTACCTCTCTGGAATAATCAGCTACGGTATCGGTTGTGCCACGTCGAATCCCGGGGTAAACACGAGGGTCACCGCTTACCTCAACTGGATATCTCAGAACACTCCAGGTAAATATCATATATATATGTATAATCTGAACAGGTAGGCGATAAAACAATTCAAAAATAATTAACTTCAATTGTTTTCTTTGGTTTTCGCGCTTTTTTTCCTTTATCTTTAAAGGTCAACTCTTCATTTTATCTTATTTCCAAGATCAATATATCAATGTTTCTCCACCCATGACCTATTTTCTTGACATGTGTTTTGTTTTAGACGCCGAATACTGCGTGGTCTAGAAGACGACGCCTGTCAGAGACATGCTCGCAACCCGCCACACAGATACGCCACTATGCTTGCCTGCATCACAAACCAACGGTAAAGAAAGAAGACTTGTGAGAAGAGAAGATAAATTCTGATTTATTTTTTAAGTGCACAAGCTATTCGAAAGAGACATATCCTCACATTTTGTATATCTCATGGTTAATGGAAACCATGAAGCTTCAAAATCACTGAAATACTCAACAGATGTCTTCTGTTGCGATCCTTGATCCGCTGTAAATCGCACGACTGTATGTATGAAATTATGAAAGGAGGTTTAATAACTTCCATAGCCATCAGCTACTGTTCTCACCCCATTCCTACTATACTTTACACCCCGTCATATTTCTTGTCACACAAACTTAATAAATCTCTAGAATAAATCACAGTCAAGGAGGTAGACAGTTTTACTTATATTAAAGAAACAAAATTGTCTACTTTAATATTAATAAAAAAGTAGTTGTGGCTATAATCGTAACTAGTAAATATAATAGCTTGGCTATTTAATTCACAATTATATGCGCATTCAAACATTGTCATTGTTTTATTGGCAACATGAAGCCAATTACCGAGTCTAAGATGGCTGAGTTATCTGAAAGCTCGTGATCTTAATTGATCACTCATTTGTAGCTGAGGATATCCACACGTCCATCACAGACTCCACCTCAAAATATGAGTGAAGAATAATTCTGAGTTATGGGGCAACTCCTGGATAACTAAGTGGGTAGAACATTGGAACACTAAGCCAAAAGTCCTGGGTCCTAGTCCTGTGCCCAGGTCATTTTTCATTTTAAAGAATAAAACGCATATTATTATTAATGAAGTAACAACAATTCCTACATTATAAATCACCTTATTTTCCTATTTGGCTTAATTTTTTTAAATATTGATAGTGTTTGGATATATATGAAGCACGAAATTTCGTGAAAATAGGTAATTTAGCTTTCAATCGTATATAATAATCGCATCACATAAGATAATAAAATAAATCTTAATAACATTTTTTTATTTAATGAGATGATTATCATTAAAATCTGTCTTTATAACCCAGAAATAATAAAATAATGTTTCATTAAATTATATTAGAAAAACAAATAAGTTATGACACACTCCTCCATTGGGGGGAGAGTTATGGTTGAAAGAACAGGCACGTGGCTTACAACAATTTATTTAACACACAATTAGTTACATATAAATTAATATACCCATTGATGGGTGTTGTGGTGTATTCTCTGAGTATACAAAACTAGATAGCTGTTGCCCGCGGCTTTGCTCGCGTGGAAGTTGATTATATACAAATACGAAAATATACATATGTATTTACAGATTAATTTAAAATATTACGTTACGTTGATGACCATAACTTGACCTCAGATCAAAAATAATGCAAGTCCGATACAAACTTTCACCCCCTTTTTCATCCCTTATTAAATAAAATTTCCAAAATTCCTGAAACACGTATTTATTTGTTTTACGTCAATAACCGAAATACAAAATTTTGTTTATGTAACTTTCAAAATGACGGACTTTCATACATATTATCATACATATTATCATCCCCTATTTTGACCCCTTTGGGGTGGAATTTTCTAAAATCCTTTCTTAGTGGGTGCCTACATAACAAAATGAATATACAGTCCGAATTTCATGCTTGTAGCCTTGATAGTTTGCGCTCGGCGATGATGAATCAGTCAGTCAGTCCGATACAAACTTTCACCCCCTTTTTCATCCCTTATTAAATATAATTTCCAAAATTCCTGAAACACGTATTTATTTGTTTTACGTCAATAACCGAAATACAAAATTTTGTTTATGTAACTTTCAAAATGACGGACTTTCATATCTATTATCATCCCCTATTTTGACCCCTTTGGGGTGGAATTTTCTAAAATCCTTTCTTAGTGGGTGCCTACATAACAAAATGAATATACAATCCGAATTTCATGCTTGTAGCCTTGATAGTTTGCGCTCGGCGATGATGAATCAGTCAGTCAATCAGAAGATGTTATTTTATAAGTATAGATGTAGTACAGGTAGTTTAGAAGGTAATCCATGAAGAACAGTATAACTGTCTCGTCATAACTAACTTTATTAGGTTAGTAATCCTTCTTCTTATTATTATTATTAGCACCGCGTCTTACTATACGTTCGGGTTATACGCACTTACGTTAATGTGTAATGGTAGGGTGATTGTGAGATGAAATGGAGGACCTACAGTTTAATGTGGAATCCGAACCACAGTGGAGGCCTGGCATTCCACACATTCACAAGTTGTGATTAGTCAGTACTTATTGATGGAGCTTTATGAGCTTAGAATCAATATAATACCAAACCAAACCAAAATTAGGCGGTCATCCTAGAATAGTGAAAGCCTACAAGGGGAACAAGCCACAAGGTTATTAGCATAGATTCAAAGGTTTTAAACAGGCAGCTATAAGTCAGCTATGGGTTAGCATATTTAGCTCTATGCTCGCAATAACAAGGTTAAAAGTAGAAAGCTACAAAAAGCCAAGTCGAAGCTGATTTTTGTTACAAGCTGATTTTTGTTACAAAGCGAAGTCGAAGCTGAAGTTTGTTTCTAAGCCAAGTCGAAGCTTCACAAACTTCTAGTTTCTCACAACAATTTAAACTCAAAGATTTTTTATATACATTCTTAGCACATGGGTATAGTCATGTTTGGGCACAAATTGAGCCCAAACAGTGAACAATATATATATATATATAAATTTTTGGCAATGTGACAAGCCAACTTAAATTAAATTTATAGTACAACACTAAGTTTTTTGGTTTGTGTGTGAATATTTTTGAGTCATTTGGCTTCAAATTTGTAGAATTTGTTTTAGTCTTGGTTTGTCTAAAAAAAATCTATTACTCTTAAATGTTTCATAAAAGTTCGAGTCGGATGCCGTCCTGTAATCTGCTCCATGTAACCTGCATACTTCTTGTTGGTTTACTTCTTATGTTGCTGGAATCCTTGAATATTTTACTATTGAAGACTGTTTGAAATTGCATTAGCTTACTCAATATATCAAGTGTTTTAACATTATAGGTTCACTTTCATGTAATTGTTGGCATTCAATTGGACAAAATCTCATGACATGTATTTTTTTATCTCCATTTTCTTTTCTTAAATTAAATGTCTAAACAAATTGTCTAATCTGTTTAATTCATAAATCAGTGCGGTAAATAAATATTTCTCTATATGCCAGATTATATAATCGGAGATCAAGATTTATATATATATATATGACTATATTTATTTGATATTTAATTTTTTTTATTCTAAAGTGTACGTTTTTCATATTACAATCCTAAAATTCAATGCTTGTTTATTTAACAGCCATTACTTACGCTTATATTCTTATAAACAAATATGTTGTCACAGAAGATCACCCACCTGTGTCCACAATGCCATCACAACATCAATAGGACGACAAACACCGCGAAACATGCTTGGAGGAAATATTGCAGGAGATGTTGGCCGTGAAAACATAAAAACAACCTTGATAGAAACATCTGTTAATAGTCTAGTTCAAAAGGTGTCATTTACTTCAGCGTGCTGAAAATTAATTGTCTTGATCAACCACTAACAAGAGACCTGAATCGTTATTTTGCTGTTTTTTTAAGTCTAATGTTCAAATTGTTTCTAATACCAAAAACCCTTTTCTTTTATTAAACAATATTAGCTCTTCTACCATAATTAATATTAGTATAAAGAAAAAGATGTATTATTAAAGTTGTTATCTAAAGGAAAAAATGTTTATATACCATCATCATCATCATCAACTGTTTCCAGTCTGTGGCCGGCTCAGTTTATTAAAATGCCTCCATCCACCTCTATCCTTCCACCATTCTTCCTACTCAAATTGCTTCTATTCTTTTAATCTCACATGCACACTTTCAGTTATCTGCTCCTCTCACCCCTTTCTTGGCCACACTTGCGGTCTTTTCCCTACAAACTCCATTTTCATATTTTATTTTGGCATCCTTCTCCATTCTCGTTACATGTCCATATCTTCTCAGTCTTGCTTCCTCTACTATCTCATGTACTCCCTGTACCTCCACACTCTCCCGAATAACTTCTCCTCGTGACAGCCAACGTGCTCCTCACAAACTTCATTCCCATGTCCTCCACTTTCCTTGTCTCTCTTACATATATTGTCCATGTTTCTACTGCACGTGACAGTGGGTATAAAGTACGACCTGGACAACACTTCCTTACACTTCAAGGGCACTTCTCTTCTCCATAGATGGTCTTTCGCACACCTATAGAACTATCCCTGCTGTCCTCTTCTCATTAGATCCTCTCTACTTCCATCTTTCTCATCACTCACCATTCCAAGATATTTTACGTTCTGTACTTTTCTCAGCTCTACTCCATCCAACTTCAACTAAGCATTATCCTCTTCCGTGTTATTACCGTCACTTCACACACTGTCATGCTAGATTTCACTCTACACTCTTTAACTTCCTCATTCCATTCCTGTATTTCCTCTTCCTTCTCCTCCTGTTTATATACTGCAAAGTACCTTCAAAGTCATTTTCATGAGAAAATTAGAATTTATATCCTAAACAGTGTCTAGATATAAAATTTAATCAAAATCGTTAAACCTAATTTCGAGAATTTTTTTCTATTTTTACCCTTCAGTAAACTACCCCTAACCTTAAATTTAGGGTTAGATATCTAATTCAAAACACCCCTCAGGGGGACCTTATGAAAACCCTGGCTACCAAGTTTCAGCCCAATCGGTGAAATATTTTCGGCTCCAGCCTGGTGTACAGACATACAGATGGTATTGCGAAAACTATTTTTTGGTTTCAGGGGGTCATGAAAAGTCGACATTTACCAAAATCTCGAGTTAGAGATTTTTAGCGATCACAATATTTCTTTCTCCGATTTGTCTAGAGAAAGTAAAAAGTATAGATTTTATCAGAATAGATAGCCGTAATAACTCTTTATGGGACTGTCGTTAAATGAATTGAACCGGCGGCCGACCTATCTGCTAGCTAGTATCCTATTATCTCGATTGCTTAACTTCGACCTAATTTGATGATTAACTACAATTAAATTGTTGTGCCCCTCCTAAAGACACACAAAACAACCAATTACCGCGATTAAAAATGTTTGAATTTCACTGGAACTATCAACTCAATTAATCTATTTATTAATTTAGTGTGTGTTTACGTTAACTAACATTTCATTGTTGTTGTTCTTCAAACAAAGAACTTTGTTTATACTTTACCAGGTTTATATTTGGTAGAATATACTTGGGGAAAGTGTTGATCTCTAGAGACCAATTTTATTAGGAAGGTCGCTTTTAGAAAAATATTAATTTTCGGTCAACATTGATAACATTTTAATATAATAGTATCTTTATTTTCTTGGTATTATTGTTATCAATCCAAATTGAGAGCTGCAGGTCACATGACATAAAGCTATGACTACGTGGAAGTAGGTCTAATAACTTCTCTATTTTTAAGAAAAGTCTTGTGAATGTGGGGAATGCCAGGCCTCCACCGTGGTTCGGATTCCACGTTAAACTGTAGGTTGTTCATTTCATCTCACAATCACCCTATCCATTACACATTAGCGTAAGTGCGTATAACCCGAACGGGTAGTAAGACGCGGTGCTAATAATAATAATAAGAAGAAGAAAAGTTTCTTCCTATGAAAATTGTATTGTATCCCTTCCTTGTCTTAAACACGTCAAATAAAAATAATGTTTTACTGCTTTGTTGACGACATTCTTGTAACTAACCGTCATACTTGATTTATTTTACTCATACGGTTTATGAACAACTTAAATTGGATGAGTTAAAGTACGTATTTTGATAGTTATTAAAACAAACCTTTATTTTCTCTCCCTATTTTGCCAAAATAAATAATTAATATTGCTTCAGTGGTACGTTTATTTTTACTATGTACATTACCCATGATAAATATTAATAAACAACTTGTATTATTATATGTAGATATTTATTTTAGATATTTAACATGCAATTTCTGAACCGAATAATTATATCAGCACACGAGAATTTCTATGAGCGAGTGTGAAAGGACCTATCGATTTTGCCGGTAAAGGTATTTTCACCTTGCAGGGTTCTTTTACAACTCTACAATCGACATGGGACCAACGGCATTACGTCCCATCCGAAGGAAGTTGTGTTGCAGATTTATATCGCTCAAGAAAAATCCGTTAACCCCAGCTGAGTTTGAACACCCAAACATCGGATCCTGAAGGCGATAACTTTATCCCAAGACCACTGAGGTCGTCATTTTTGAGTTGAATTAAACTAAACTCATCTATTGGAGAAATATTCTATCTATTTTGGACACAAAATTACTGACCTTGGCCTCCTTCCATCACACCTTAGCACAACGCCATCTTGTAAAGTAAATTGTGATTGTGAACCAGGTTTAATGCTCCTCGCTTTCTTAAGTAAAGGTGTCGAGATGGTTCTCTTTTAATCAAAACGCCCGTAAAACAACAAAACACAAAGTAATAAGCCACCTAAACTGTATTTTACGTGAAATTAATCATTCTTGTAACACAGTTTCACACGACATCCCCTTGGTGATAAGCCTAATAATTTACGAGTAAAGTGTTTTCAAAGGTCCTTGAATATTATGTAAATTATTTAAGTTGGTAGCTACCGGGGTTTGCACATGCCTTTGCTTATCTTCCAAAGTCAATAACTGCCAAAATAATTGACAAAAATTCGATTTTTTGAAGTCGATGAGACAAAAGACGTATTTCAGGTATCGAATCAAAACCTTTAAGATTTAATCGAGTCAACATCGACCCCATTTATGTTTTCTTGGCCACGGCATATATGTTTAAATTATTTTGTAAGCTCATTATTATATTCTGACACTCTCCGGTGGCCGCATGGTCTAAGGTGTAACTCTAGCAGTAGCATAGACTACCAATGACAGGGAAATCAAGGTTCCAATCTTTGTAAAATCTACTGAGAGTGGTTTTTGCAAAACGGTTTTCCACTCTTCCTCCACACAAATGCGGATACACTTCCTCCTTTAAATATAACTTTACTAATTCCTAAACAAAATATTTCTAACCACTGAGTATTAGTCTTCTACCCGATAGGATTATACGCGTATATACTCGTTATGTTAGTGGTTTTAGGGTTTGGGAAGGTTATATTTAGAGGAATTGTACCTGTATTTGCGTGGAGCAAGAGTGGGAAAACTTTTTTTTTTAACTTAGTACACACGACTGAGATTCTAAACTCGATTTCTCCGTAATCCGCGATCTAATCTACTGCAAAAGTAGTGCGTTATACCATGCGCCTATCGAAGGGGGTTCCCCAAATACACTAGCCTAATTAGTACATAAGCGTATAACCTGAAAGAGTTAAAATACGCAATGCTAAAAAAACACCCCCACCCATGGCCAAGTATCAGAAGATAGAACAAGGAGCAAGGGCACCCGCAAGTTGGGGGAGGGGGGAGGAGTTATCAGGGGTCCCAATGGCCCCCTATGAGACTGAGGTGTAAATATTAGCAGTAGGCTGCCAACATTGTTATTAACTATCGCTCAAACAGTGCCCCAACTAACAAACACACAGTTATAGAATTAAACTAGTAAATTAATTAGTAGCTGACTTTTGGGTTGATAGTTTGGTGCATGCGCAAGCAATTATATCAGCATTCGCTATTCAAATCGTGAAGGTCGAGTGTCCACCTACGAATATCGATAAGTTTGAAACATTTTTCTTATGGGGTATCTTATTTTCAGGGCATAAGGATTGGCTTAGAAAGCATCTTCTGAGGCTTCAATTTAATAAATCCTTTGACCCCTCTGGATAAAAATCCTGCAGATGCCTTTGACAACGAGGTACCACGAGAGTTTAGAACCAGGTCTAACTGCCAGAACAGAGAACGTTACGAGGTGGGCCACAGATGTTTTGGTGCGCTGTTTGTCATCCCAGGTGCGATATGGTGAGGACAGGAGACAAGACGTGGGTAAAAGATAAGACGTTCGACAGATAAAGAAGGGAAAAAAAAGGGGGACAGTGGAGGGGGTTGAGGCTGTCAGCTGTTAAAACCATATATACCTGCGGTGACGATGATAATTAGTAACTAAAACAAGTTCAACTCTTCTGACACTGTATTGGGTGCTCAGGTGTGTCGAAGAGCAAGACTAGCGCCGCAGGACTACCTTTCTACACGTGGCTGAGGTACAGGTCAGGTCACCTCACTTTCGGATCTACTGGTATAACCGTTGAGGGTTTCATTTGACGCTTCATCCGGGAGGTAGCACTGTGGTGGCTTTCAAACCTACACTTCAGGCAGAGCGCAAGTGGATTTTAATATAATCCACCCGCTTAGGTGGTTGCATGGTCTAAGACGTCATTCTCGTGTTAGACTAGACTGCCGATGCCAGTCGGGTGTAGTGAAGTTTTCTTCTTAAATGGTTTCCTACTCTCACTTTCCACGCAAATACGGGTTCACTTACTATTAATATAACCTTTTTGATCTCTAGCACATTAGAGTAATTAGTAAATTGGCGTATAGCCTTAACAGCTAGTAAGACGTGGTGCTATTTATATATATATATATATANNNTATATATATATATATATATATATATATATATATATATATATATATATATATATATATACACACACACACACATGGCTACGATAGTCCTAGCAAGCTGGTAGTGGAAAATATATGGCTTGAATAAAAAAATTGACCCAGGCCACACACAGTCTGGAAACATTAATGGATGTAAAGTAAATTACCGGGCATGTGTCAATCCTATCGTTGAACCATTCCTATCTGACCAGCTCTAGTTAGAAGTCTCAAAGTGTGAATTATTTAAAATCATGGATATAGACATAGGACTAATGATTGCTCTCAATCACGACATAGCTGAAATATACCTCCTTAATATAGTCAATAGTTTGTTCCGTGCACTGTACGTACTTACAATATCACCGTATTGAATTGATTTAGTCACTAACCTAATCTACCAATTACAGTTTGGATCCAAGAAAACAGCTTCGTAAGCTAACAAGCACTCTAGTTTCCCGACAGATAGTTCAAAAATGTATATATTCTATGGACAAAGGGAATCAAAGGTCACTTCGAAAAATGACCTGGTATCATGCATAGTGACCAAAGAAATCGGGCAAAGTGATAAATATTTGTTAATTCATCATTTTTACCGGGCAATATGCATAATGCTCCACACTCTTTGGGCAATATTATCTTTTAATCATATTTTTTATTTAATAATCTGTAATAGTTAGCCCTTTCTATATAAAAGCTAAACAATTAAATTAGTTAGGTTAGGTTATTTAGAAATTAGGATAGCTTAGTGGAGTTATATAGTTTAGGTTAGGTTGGGTTAAGTTAGATAGATTAGGTTCGATATATCAAGTTGGATTAGCTAGGAGGTTGATTGGCTGGCATGTTATTGGATGTTAATTGTTTCCACCCTGCCAGTGATGTGGTACTGCACATAGTGACCTGGTTAATCACTTCGTAAATAACATACACTATTCCTAAATTTAGTTCCAGACTACTGAGTTTTTACTTGTGTAAAGTCCAAAGCTATGGCCAAACATTAAAATAACGGTATTACCAAAAATCTTAACAGATATTAATATATAAACGTGATTTTGGGGTACAAAAAAAGAAAAAGGAAGAAAATAGTTTGTATACCATGCGATAGTTTGAATGGAATACAAATTGAAACTATTATTAGAATATCGGTAAGTAACTAAACATGCATTATTGTTTAGACAGATAAAATGAAATATCATGTGCTATTCTCGACAAAGAAATTTGATTGAATGTTCATACAAAAGACTATAAAATATTTTGATTGGCATTCAAACTGTAGCATTTTATTACCTGTTATTATACAACTAAAATAACTACATTAACAGCCAAATAAGCTTTGGCCGTATCAATTCACTAATATTCGGGTTTTGGATCAATGTCCTCCTAATTACCTTAAGATAAGTTCTAGGCTCTCACAATGTCGACGGCTCTCTTGATCGCTTGTCTATCAAGCATCCTTGGAGCTGCTCTAAGATAATGTTAATTCTACCTTCAACTGTTTGCTGCTATGATCTATGTGGGCGCTATGACTAGTGTGTATTGTTGCAGGCTCTCACAATGTTCACGAGTTCACGGCTCTATTGATCGCTTGTCTATCAAGCATCCTAAGAGCTGCTCGAATATAATGTTAATTCTACTTCAATTGTTTGCTGCTATGATCTATGGGGCGCTATGACTAGTGTGTATTGTTGCAGGCTCTCACAATGTTCACAGCCTCACGGCTATCATGATCGCTTGTCTATCAAGCATCCTAAGAGCTGCCTAAAGATAATGTTAATACTACTTTCAACGTTCATTGCTATGAACAATGTGGCTATAACTAGTGTGTATTGTTGCAGGCTGTCATAATGTTCACGGCTTTATTGATCACTTGTCTACTAAGCAAGCTGGGGGCAGCTATAGGCCAGTGTGATTACTACAACAATATACCCAACTATGCAAATCTCTTCATTTATTCTCCCAACTACCCGAACAACTACCCTGGGGGTACTAATTGTCGATGGTATGCTGTTGCGCCAACTGATAGTCGTATACAGCTAATTTGTAATATATTCTACTTACCAACGGTAAGTTTAAGTTAAAGTGCCAGACTGAAATGATCTAAAAAAGGAAATATTTTTATGACAATAAATTATATTTATAGTTCCATATTTAGCCACTGGATTCGCTCCTACTTAAGGTTGTTGCTTATGCCTTAAAAATCGCAGTTTGGATTTTTTTTCGCACGTGCGGCTGATAGGCCAGTAATATTTTGGTCAGAAATAAATGAAAATTATTGATCCAATAAGGCACAATTTTTTTAAAAGATTTTATCATAACCGCAATACATAGAGCCAACAGAAACATACTTATTTTTTTATTGCAAAAATGTCACGGAGGCCCTGATTTTGTAACAAGTCATACAGACTCATTTCGATATACAAATACACAAATTTTGTTTCTTCAATATTTTGACTTAAAATGTGTAGGGCTTTCTTCCGTTGTAAGCTTATTCATAGTCTGATTTAAATAGGAAGGAACTTTTTGACAGTTATAAAACAATTTTCATATATTCATACGTCAGGTCATGTGATCTGCAACTGTCACGTTTCATAAATAGTTTAGATACCAATGGAATAATAATTATTGTTATTTGGTGTTTTGTCTTAAGACAGGTCTATCTATTCCTTTTGTCGGTGAACATAAACCGTCAATGTGCTTTGTCCTCTGCCTCCTCTACTAGTAAAGTAAATTGTTTAAAGAAAATAGGATTGAATTTTCTAAAAGTTCCTTTGCGATTCCACCAAAATCCTACTATAGACGTGGCAGTTTTTAAAGAAGTGCTATTGTTTTAAGAACTTATAATATATCAAATCTTGGAAATGTTTTAAAAACAAATGAAAAATGACAAGCGTACTTTCATGTTGTTACTTTGACAGTACAAGGAAAAAAAACACCGGTTCTGTGTACATTTATTGCGAAATCGTTTTCTTTTACAAATAATACAGGTTGGACTCCCGGATTTGAGGCTTTAATTTTTTTCTATCACCTCGTCTTACTACCCGTTCGGATCATACGCTTATGTATTAACTAAGCAAATGGTTTTAGGGGTGAGGAAGGATATATTTAGATGGAGTGTACCTGCATTTACGTGGAGTTATGAAGTGGAAAACCATTTTGGAAAAACTATCCTAAGTACATCCGACAGAGATTCGAACCTCAATAACCCCGTCATCTATTGTGAGAGTAGCGCGTTAGACCATGAGGCCACCGAAGCGGGTTCTTTATGAATCGAATGATGCAATCTAATTTGGGGATCACCACATAAATTATATCGTCAGTTGTATTTTCCTCTTCGCCTGTTTGTTCTCCTATTATAATACAGCTCTCACCTGATTTCTGCTCGACTATTAAAGCGCCTGAAAGAATTGAGTCTCTTCTATGTTCGTGGGAATTCTTCCTCTTACCAATTATGGTTCCTGGTGTTGTATATGAATGCTAGTGCCGAGTGTGTTAACCTAAGTTGACTCTTTGCAAGTCGTGTGCGGAATTAAATCTCTACTTAGAAAAGAAAAAACCGCACACTAATTAGCACAATAATAATAATAATAATAATATTGCGCGTCTGGGCTACATCAAACTGTAGCCCACTAATGGAAAGATTATCAAGTACTACTGTGCTGGGGTCAGGGGTTCAATCCTCGGTCCCGGCACAGATCTAGCTGATCACCAAACCCTTCCTTCACCTCTGACAAGACGTGTATTAATCACAACTTGTGTATGTGGGGAATGCCAGGCTTCCACCGTGGTTCGGATCCCACGTTAAACTGTAGGTCCTCCATTTCACCCCACAATCACCCTACCATTACACATTAGAGTAAGTGCGTATAACCCGAACGGGTAGTAAAACGAGGTGCTGATAGTAATAATAATAAAGTACTAATGTACCGTTGTCCAGGGGATGGCCGAATGTACTAATCGTACATCCTTTCCGTGGAGGCTCTTTCCATGTCCAGATGAGATGAGGTGATGGTGATAGTGAGTATGAGGGTGTAGAAACACTTAAACCTAACAATCCAAATCTTGGTGACCGTTGAGGTAGTTCTCCTTTTCGGGAAAAACACCCAAGGTCCCAGCCTGGAATAAAACTTGGGACCCCTAGATTCATGGACAGGTTCACTGACCACCACACCACGGGGCCGGTTGATTACGCACACTAAATAACACACATTCTATCACGCACGATGTGTTCGGTAGTCCGGTGCAGCGTCTTCACCTTTCAATGACCTCACACACACTCACTTTGACCTCGGGTGCACAACCAGTATTATAATGTGTGTCAGTTGTGCTAACGGTTCATCAGCCGCCAAATATCGAGGATTAGTTGGCATCCCCCCCTTCTTTCAACGACTCGCGCTTCTTCGCAAGAATCAACGCCGCTGTTGAGTATGTTGTGACGTACTGGAGGGTGTGGAGGAGATAGATAGATAGATAGATGTCGGTCGACTAGGGCACATCTTCCTTCTGGAACTCCGGTCTCGTGGTTCGGATTACGATAGTGACCAGGAAATGTGAGATAGATACGTCATTTGTTCGACCCGGATCCACCCTACTGATCTGAGATGAACAGGATTGTATTTATAGATCTCTGTGCAGTCATAAACATAATTCTCGTAAGTAATAGTTTTAATAGTATTAATGGTCTATAGGCGCAACTCTCGCAATAGACTTTACTGCCGATGACGGGGAGATCAAGGTTCAAATCTTGGTCGAATGTACTTAGTTTTATCCCCTCCAAAAATTTTTTTTCCCCTTCTCTCTCCACGTAAGTGCGGGTACACTTCCTATTAATATAACCTTCCTAATTCCTAAAATCATTAACGTAATTAGTACATCGGTGCATAACCCGAACTGCTAGTAAGACAGAATGCAAAAAAAAAGGTTTTTTTTTCCTAAATGATTTTCACATTCTCCACTCAAATGGACGTGCAATTTTTATAAATTCAACCTTTTTAATCCATAACATATTAGCGCAATTCGTTTATATACGTATAACACAAACAGGTAGTGAGGCATGCTGATAAAAAAAATAATCAATTTTTAGTCTAAAAGAAGACGGAAGCCTTAACTTCGCTATTAAAGCCTTACTATAATTATATTCTCTGTGTTAAAATTGAACTTCTGAGCTAGCTAGGCCAGTGATTAGTAGACCTGACTCTGAACAAAGAGGTTCGGCTTCGATCCCCATCAAATACAACTTGAGAGGTTTAATTTACATAATGTCTTAGTTTACTTTCACCCACCTCGGTGTCTGCATGGGTCTAACGCGCTAATCTTGCAGTAGTCTGAACTTCCGATGTCGAGGAGAGTGAGGTTCGAATCTTGGTCAGGTGTATTGAGGAAGTTTTTTTCTTTCCAAACAATTGTTTTCCTCTCCTTCCACGCAGAGTTGGTACAAAAACGTATAAACCGAACTAGTAGTAAGACTCGGTGCTAAAAAAAAGTTTAGTATCAAGTCCGGGTATCTGTTGACGGCGTGTGGAACTAGGGCAAACGGCGGTAAAGGCCGGTTCATACTGAAATCTAATCTAAGCTAAGATTTGCTTTGCTAATTGTTTAGAAAAATAGCCAACCATTTATTTAAATATGTTGGTTCACACAGAAAGCTAAGCAATGTTAGGTTTTTTACAATTGCCGGCCGAGCAATTTTTCCATCTTCCATCTTGAGCCATCTTAAGTTGCGCATGCGCAGAACGCAGTTTGGCCTCCATATTGAACACACGCAGTGCTGGTTTGTTGACAATAATCAAATAAGTGTTTGAAGTTTTGTTTTAAGTTTGTTTCACGTGTATTTAAGTAATATTCTATTTAGGTTTTATATTTAATAAGTGTTATTATATTAAAATTGAAACGTTAATTGAACACTTCCTAAATTTTCTTCAACTTCCAAAACAACTGCTAACAGCTTCCTCGGTATCATCTGAGCTCAAACAAGACATTTTGGAGAAGGCCATGATAATTAAACTTCACTGGAGCAGACCAGAAAGAAATAACAATGAATTCTGGAGGGGAAAGAGGGATCAAAGCTTAGCAATGAATGTGAAACAAAACTGACAAAACCTTATCAGAGCATAGCATAGCTTAGCTTTAGTGTGAATCGGCCCTAACACCGGCCGGCCATCCAATGGTGTATCGCTTTTAGGTACGGACGGCAACACCGCATATTGTGTATTGTTGTGGTAGGTGGACTATTTGTTAGTAAGAACGTGCTAGGATCCTACTGTTACCAAAGCTAGTAAAATTACTTTCATATGATCATACGTCAAGTCATGTAATTTACATCTGACCCGCTTTGGTGGCCGCATGGTCTAAGGCGCCAATCTCGCAGTGCCGATGACGGGTGAAATCAGGTTCGAATCCTGTTCGGGGGCTCTGATGGTTATTTTCCACTCTCCCTCCACACAAATGAGGGTACATTTCCTCTAAATTCAACCTTCCTCATCCCTAATACATTATCGTAACTAGTACGTTGGCGTGCAAGCCGAACGGTGCTAAAAAAAATTACATGTGCTATATTTGATATATATATAGTATCAATACCTATAAGATAATACTAATCTAGTATTGCGTTTTCTATGATACTAATATTATATATTTTATAGCATTCTTTTTTGTTTTTGTTTTTCTAAACTGTCCTTACAAACCACGTTCTTACTGTAAATAGTGTTTCGACAGTAAGAATGTAGCAGATTTAGAAAAAAGCGTGTTTTAGAAAATACAAACACATTTTTTATGCTATGAAAATTAATACAACTATCCTATATATTATTTCTGTTGTCAACATCCCTTTTTATCAACTAATACAAAGCCTACAGCGATGAATAAGATATCAGTGGAAAGGACTTTTTACCAACTTCTGACATAGCATACTCAGGTTACGTTAAAATACAATGTTTGTTTAGAATTTAAATTAAAAGAAAAATCTAGCAATTTTTTGTATCAATTACTGAAAATAAACACTATTTGCTATTTTGTGTATTCACTTCGGTGAAAAGAAGAATTTTTTTGGGGGGTGAGGGGGGCAGGTTGGATTTTTATTATTACTATTATTATTATTATTTAGCACCGCGTCTTACTTACCCGTTCGGGCTATACGCTTAAGTACTAACGCGTTAGCCAACTACGCCACAGAGGCGGGTGGGGAGGTTGGATGTGCGAAAGTTTCGCGGAGGTTTACTGGTACTATAGTATTTGTTTTTTAGGCGTCTATCAAAAATTACAGATGAATATCCATTACTTGACGTATGATTACATGAAAAAAAGATCAAGTAACTTTTCTTGTATTCTTCTTATGGTATTTGGATTATACGTACATTTACGATAGTCGGTAAATGTGTGAACTTTTTTTTTTTAGCACCGCATCTTACTATTCGTTCGTGTTATACGCTTATGTACTTATAAAGATTGATTCACACGCTCACTGAAAATAGAAAGCAGAATCTGACTCAGAGGCGCAATAACTCACTCGCTGCATGTCGACCCATGATGCATTGCAACGCTAACTTAAAACAGCTTATTGTCGATATATTTTATTTTCTATTACATAAACATATATTTTAGATCAATCTCCCGATGAATGTTTTCAAATTATAACTCTGTGTCTTGGCTCAATCCAATACATCGATACAAGCTTTACATTGACGGGTTATCTAAAATCTCCTCACAACAACCAACGAAGCTGTCTGCTCGCTTCTAGCTCTACAGCGCATGCGCACTGATTTGAGATGGTTGGTTCTGTGATTTGATTGGTTCTCCTGTACCGAACATCTCAGGCAGAGCGGACAGATTAGAGATGAGCTTAACTTTAGCGGAACAGCTCGCGCCGATATGGCGGAAATCTTGTGATTGGCTTAAGATCTTGTCACGTGACCACCTTTCTGTTCTGCGCTAGTTTTTCGTCGAACGTGTGAATCTACAGTAACACTAATGGCTTTTAGAGATTAGTGAGGTTATATTTATAGTAAGTGCAACCGCGTTTGCATGGAGGGAGGGAGTGTGCAAAACCTTTTTAAAAAGCTTCAGTACACCCGAAAAAGATTCGAACCTCGATCTTCCCGTCATCGGCAATTTAGTCTAACAAGAGATTAGCACGATAGACCACGCGGCCACCGATCTCACTGGGAGCCTTACTCCGTGGAGTGATGTGTTTTATTTCTCTCGTCTAGGGGTAAGGTGTCATCTTCTGTGCTGGGTTCAATCCTCGGTCCCGGCATAGATTTATCTGATTTCCGAACCCTTCCTACACCTCTGACAAGACGTGTATTAATCACAACTTGTGAATGTGTGGAATGCCAGGCCTCCACCGTGGTTCGGATCCCACGTTAAACTGTAGGTCCTCCATTTCATCTCACCCTACCATTACACATTAGCGTAAGTGCGTGTAACCCGAACGGGTAGTAAGACGGGGTGCTAATAATAATAATAATAATAATAATACTTCTCTCTATGTTTTCAGTCGACGGACTGCACAGGAGACCGTTTCAGCGTCTCTCTGACGGGCGACGTGAACCTTGTGGACGCCGAGTACTACTGCGGCAGCGGCACCTTCACTCTACAGTCGAGAGCGAACAAGATGAACGTCGTCCTGGTCGCCCCTTACTCCTCTCAAGGAGGCAGGTTCTTATGCAACATCACCTCGGCGCCTGCAGGCGTCACGACGACCACCCCCACTCCAACGACTGCCGCCCCAGGCTGCTCTTGTGGCTGGAAGAAAGACGTGAGTGGATGCAAAAGTATAGTTTCGCACGCTGACACGTGATGGTTGTCCCCAGGGCCAAAACTCTGATTCAGGGGCCGCACAGTCTAAGGCGTCACTCTCGTGTTAGACTAGACTGCCGATGACAGGAAGATTGGGGCTCGAGCCCCTGTTGGGTATACTGAGGGTGGTTTTTCCTATATGGTTCTCCACTATTCCTCCACGCAAATGCGAGCACACGTCATCTAAAATTTGAACCTTCCTCGTCCTTAACTCATTAGCTAATTAGTACATAAGTGTGTAAATCGAACAGGTAGAAAGACGTGTTGCTAAAAAAAATTGTATTTTACAGCACACAAACTTTTTATTTGATTCTAAAATAAAGTCAGTTACTAAAAAAACGTTTAAAATTTCAAACGAAATAATATACACTGTTGCAGAAACTCTACACAAATGAGCATCAATGTAATAATATGCACTGTTACAGAAACATTGAGAAAATAAGAGCACATCTGTCTACCAAAGAACATAACAATAATATTTCTAAGTATTTCATAAAACATATATGTGGCCGATTATATCTGCGAAACTATTGGTTTTATAAAAGTTATTGAAAATTTCTGCTTATTTAAATTGCCCTTAAAAATAATTTTAATGGGAAAACAATAGTTTCTATTTGTTTGTAGCGTTTAAAAATGCCTGAACACAAAATTTAATTTAAAAAAACGGTAATAGCGGATTTTGAGAAAAATCTATTTTATCGCTTTGTACCCTTCTGTAAGCTACCCTTAATTTTAGGGTTAAATTTCTCATTCCCAAAAGCCCTATGAAAACCCTAGATACCAATCTTTATCCAGAACGGTAAAATGGTTTCAGATCTAATACGAGATACAGATATCCGGCCTCCCAAAAACTATTTTTTCGTCTTTAGGGAGTCATGAAACATCGACATTTATCAAAATCTCGAGTTAGATATTTATAACAATCACAATAGGCTTACTTCTATTTTCGAAGGGTCGAGAAAAAGTAAAATAGTGTAAACACTTTTTTTTATGAAGAACCTCTAATTCGATCTGTGAATAGTCTACTTCTACCTGTAGAAACCTTTGTTACGAAGAACCCCTAATTTGATCTGTGAATAGTCTACTTCTACCTGTAGAAACCTAATTGGATCTGTGAATAGTCTACTTCTACCTGTAAAAACCTTTGTTACGAAGAACCCCTAATTTGATTTGTGAATAATTTATTTCTACGTAAACACAGAAGTTCTCAGTACCAGTAGAAGAGGCCGTCATCAACATGATCGACACGAACCGGCCCGAAGAGTCACGACATGGTCTCGCACGAAGGTTTAAGAAATTAAACACAACGTAGTTTTATAAAGTTCGAACACGCATCAAAAATGTGTAAAAAAAACACCCGAAGATTCCTCCGGAACCATTTTGCACTAAGTTGAGCGGCTCCGCGCTTCATGTTTTAATACACACCAAGCTTTATCGTAAGAACGTGTGATCAGAGATGTGAGACGGAAAAGTTTACGCTTTGGAAAAAAATTATATTAATTTTTTATACTCATTTTAGTACCGCGTGGGGTTATACGCTTACTAACTAATTACGCTAATGGTGTTAGGGACTAGTAAGGCTATATTTAGAGGAAGTGTACCAGCATTTGCAAGTAGGGAAAGTGTAAAGCTATTTTGGCCTTAGACCATGCGTCCACATAAACAGGTCTCTATTATTATTATTATTATGCATTAATGAGGACTTTTGTAGACCCGTTGTGTTCATATTTCAATATATTTTAAGCATTAATAATTTAATAAAATAATTTTTAAGATCGGCTTGAGTGTTTACTAACGTCATTGGTTCACACACACACCCCCCTCTCTATCATGCCCCCCACTATTTGATATATAATGGGCTCTAGCGACCACCCCTGAAATTCAACCCCTCTCTAGCCAGCCACCCCTACGGAAAATTATCATCTCTACTTGTGGTATCGGACATCGGAGCCGTCAAATGCGACATATTTAATAATTTACCAGCAGGTCAAACTTTGGCCAGCCAGCTCTTGATATGGCCGTGGGAAACCGGTCAAATCAAATCATTTTCTGTGTCTCATTAATATTTTATTGCATGTAATTAATTATAAGCATTTTCTGAATGTTTAAAAATCACATAAAAGAGATGAAAAAATACTAAAAATACTGTGAAGCTTTTTTTTTTTACTTGTTTGTGCAGCCTGAGCTGTTATGACATTATTTTGGAGTGGTTAGGCTAGTTTAGGTTAGGGTGGAATTGTGTTGTGTCGTACTATTCAGTACTTCAGGCTCTAGCCAGACTGTTGAGATCAATTAGTTCTTTGAGTGTCCATAACGCTAATTTATATTTTTACCCGTCAATTTTTCAAGGCTTTGCCGGCTAATGTGTTAAGCATCCTGCTAGTTCTCGAAGTAGCCAGTTTCGGGCCATGTCAAATAATATATATATATTTCGCTAATGGGATAGGGAAGAGAAAGGAAGAATTTCAGATGTATCTACCCACATTTGCATGAAAGAAGAGCGGAAAATCATGAAGGAAAAACTAATGCGTGTTGAATCCACCTTCGAACTACCCCCTGTAAAAAAAATAGTTTTAAGAATTTTGGATTTAGTTTCAGGACTTAGTAATTAGTATGTCAGGTTATAGCTCTCTACTATTTCGAGAATTTTGGGAAAACACGCTTGATAGATAATACAGATAGTTAGACTGGCGATAGCGGAGAGATCGAAGTTAAAATCTTGGTCGGGTGTATTGAGGGGTCGTTTTTCCAAAATAATTCTTCACTTCCTCTAAATAGAACCTTCCAAATCCCTAAAACCATTCGTGTAATTAGTACATAAGCGTATAAACCGAACGGGTAGTAAGTCGCGGTGCTAATATAATTATTAAGACTCTGACACTAAGCAGCATCAAACTTTACCTTATGTTGACAGACCCGTATTGTCGGAGGGACGACAACAGGTGTGAATGAGTACCCCATGATGGCCGGTCTTGTAGACGTCGTGGATAGGATCGTGTTCTGTGGCGCCACTATCATCTCTAGACGATGGCTGTTGACCGCCGCCCATTGCCTCGTCAACAAATTGCTCAACCAGACGGTGGTACTGGTAGGAGATCATGATACTAGCACAGGTGCGTGCTTTTTTTTAACAGACAAGTCACTGTCGGGTTCATTTCTGCCATCGTACAAGCATTTAACAAATTATATAAAATTAAAGTTAGTTATTAAAATAATATAGTAATAGATTAAAAACTTTTGACACTATCATTTCTTGTAAACTAAAGTTCAATTCACATGTTCGCCGAAGATAGAGAGCAGAATCGGTATGAGTGGCATAACATTTCCCATTCTACAACTTGTCTATTTTCACCCACAATGCTTTGGAACGCAAACTAAAAACTTTACAACAGGTCAATTTCTTTTGTCAGTGAACTTTAGACTGCCAACTCACCCTGTCCTCTGCCTCCTCCTTCATCTCCCAGAATTTTCTTCTTTCCTTCAAGTAATCTAATATTTAAGTCTTCCTTCCTGCTAACCTCCTCTTTCCCTCAACATTTCCTTCTATGCTGTAGAACAGAAGACAGTTCTGCCTAAGGATGCGTCTGATCCAGTTTGCTTTGTACCAAAGAATAACGTGCAAACTGGTTCTCTTCTCACACATTCTTTTTAGGACTTCTTCATTTGTTCCCCTTTCTGTCTCTGGATCTTCTCAAATCTTCTCCAGCACCATATTTCAAAGCTTTCAAAGTATTTCTTTTCCATATTTCTTTGGAATACAAGTTTCAGTTCCATACAGCACGATTGCTCCAATTGTAGTATTTCAGATAAATGCGCATTCATCCTGTTCAACATGTACTTCCAGTACAGGCAAGACATTGAAAAATACCTGAAGAAAATAGAAGTTATAGATGACGTCTATAGAGGGGTCCCTGTGGTATTCATCATAGATGCAAATTCGAAGTCACCAATGTGGTTCAGCAATGTGTTGAGAAGGCCGGATGGAAGTAGAGGTGGATATAGGACATATGAGAGAGGAGAGAAGTTAGAAGAGATAATAGTGGTGAGAAGGCTAGAGGTGCTGAATATTATAGGGAATCCACCCATATATGCGGGGAGAGCGGGATCAAGCTCAAATATAGACGTCACGCTACGCAACCAGGAAGCGATTGGGATCGTTAAGAACTGGAAAATACTGGACTGGTTGACAATTAGTGACCATAGCTTGATCATTTTTGAGATTGAAGGAGATCTAGGGGTGCAGGCTGAAGTGGGAATAAGACCGAAATTCAACATCCGCAAAGCCGATTGAGAGAGATTAAAGAGAGAATTGGAGCTACCAACAGAGATAGAAAAAGGAGGAAATGTAAATGTGAAAGTGAAGGAATTTACGAGAGCTGTACAAAGGGCGATGAGAGTGGCCATCTCTATATTCAAGGAAAAATAAAGGATAAGTAATAAACCCTGGAATGAGAGACTCGGGAAAAATCGGAAGGAAATGAAGGCAGCGAGGAGAAGATACCAGAACTGTCACGATTCATGGAGTCGTGGCATGTTACTGGATATCTATAGAAGGAAGAAAGAAGAGTATGAATTTGCCCTGAGGCTGGCTAAGAGGGAAAGCTGTAAGCGATACGTTCAGGAGGAGCTAATAAATAATGCTTAGGGCACACCATTTCAGATAGTAAGGCAGGTAAGAACTCCAGCTGTGATCTCGACGCTGAAGTCTCAGGGTGGTGACATGACTTCTTTCTGGGAAGAATCGGCAAGGTTGTTGATTGAAACGCTGCTTCAAGACGATAATGTGGAATACGACAAGGAAAGAGACACTGCAAAAATGGACATGACGAGGAACTACGACAACAAAGCAGAGACAAGTCCAATAACACGAGAAGAGATTATAAGGTTGGTGGTCGAAATTAAGAGTAAGAAGGCACCAGGACCTTATGGAATCAGACTTGAGGTCATTTAGAAAATCAGCGAACATGTAGCACCCTTTCTAACTAGTTTAATGAATGAATGTATGGACCAGGGCCGAATGCCTAATGTATGGAAACAAAGTGAAGTAGTCATTCTTATTAAGGGTGAGGACAAGGATCCGCAGCTCCCTAAGTCGTACAGGCCAATCTGTTTATTAATTGTATGTGGAAAACTTCAAGAAAAGATCTTGTGTAACAGAATTAGGAAGCATCGTGAGATTGTTGGCATGCACCAGCAGCAGTACGGCTTTAGGAGAGGCAGATCTACGAAGGACGCTATCTGTGAGGCCATGAACCTTGTTGATAGGGCAAGTGGAAATATGTTATTGGGATATTCATGGACATATCTGGAGCATTCAATAATTTGTGGTGGCCATCACTATTCAAACGGTTGAGGGAAATAGAATTTCCGGGGAGTAACTACAGAGTTTTTATGGACTACTATAGGGACAGATATGCAACACTGAGATATGCAGGAATATCAATAAATAAGAAACTTACGAAAGGCTGTCCCCAGGGATTGGTCTGTGGACCAATCTTTTGGGACGTAGGGCTCGAACCCAGTTTGTTGGAAATAGAAGCACTCCCAGGTACAGCGGGAGTGGTCGCCTTTGTAGATGACTTACTGATAATTGTTGAAGCCAAGTCACGAATGGAATTTGAGACCAAGTGTAATATGGTTTCCACTGGGCTGGACTCTTGGTGCAAGAAAGTGAAATTAAGTTTGGCACCTGCGAAGACGACGTATGTGCTGTTCAAGGGAGCGCTGAAGAGAGACCCTATGATAATAATTGACAAACAAATGATTAGACGAAGTGTAAATACAATACCAGATATCTAGGAGTTACGTTGGATGAAAAGCTCAGCTTCATGATGCACGTGGAGAGTATATGTGGAAGATCCTTAAGACTAATGAACAAGATTATTAGCATAGGGCAGTCGGTTTAGACTGCCCGTGACCATGCTTTGTATACGGATTTACCATCAAGCCTTATTAGTCTCTATCGTGGGTTATGGGGCCAGCACTTGTACAAACCGGCTCAGACTGGTACGGGTTAAATGCAAGATTCGAGGCCTACAAAGAAGTATTCTCTCAAGGCTATTCGGAACCTATAGAACAGTTGCAACAAATGCATTGTGTGTGGCCCTAGGAATCTGGCCACTAGACCTAGAAATGAGGAAGAGAACGGTTATGTACTGGCTATGGAAAAGGGAGTTAGACAAGGCTGCTAAACTGACAAGGGAAGGAGTAATAAATGGTATCCAGGTGAGGGAAGAATTGCTGGACGAGTGTCAGACAGAATGGAACCAAAACACAACTAGAAGGAGAACGTACCAACTCTTTCCGGATGTCAGAGCTCGCCTAAAACTAAAATTTTTACAGCCTTCCCCTGGGCTAGTTCACTTTATCACTGGCTATGGGCCGTTCAGGACTGTTCTCTACCTAAGACGCTTAACAGAAGACAGGCTATGCGTATTTGTAGTGGAGGCTACCCCCGAACACGTCGTACTGGAATGTCAAATAACTGTAAAAGAGAGGGAAACAATCCAAATTCCATTACAGGCCAGCGCAATTTATCATATATTGCGTGACGTGGATAGGTGGGGTCCCCTAGATACAATCGCGAACGACGTGTCATAGAAAGAAAAGAATATATATAGCAGACATGAAGACTAGGAGACAGGTTATTAGACAAGACGAACAAACGGAAGACAGACAAGGTAATGAGACCATTGACTACAGTGACACTACAGAAGGTGAAGACTTGACATCAGAGACAGAATCAGAAGACATACTATGAAACTGGAACCAAGACAAAGATGAGACAAAACATAGATATTACCGGCTGGCAGAGTGAAATGGGACGAGGAAATCCAGGTTATCTGGAACCCAGCTGAGGAAGACTCGTTTAGGATGCCAGTAGTGGAAACTGCTGAGGTATCTGAGGCAGCTGACTTACCAGCTAAGAGGTGGAGGAAGAAAACCCTCAACTCGCATGGTCTGGACCATTTGGAAACAAGTGAGATACTGAACTGGGGTGGTGGGGCTTCCGGTCCGTCAAGGTTTCTTCATTGACTTATCAGTAGATGAAGATACAAGGAAGAATTTTAAGATGCTCTACGGCCACCAAGTTGCAAGAAATGTATTAGGTTAAGTTAGTTTTAGTTTATATTTTCTTATGTTTTATCATGTTTAGTTTTAGGTCCAAGATAGTGGTCTTAGTTGGAGGTAGGTGGAACAAAATTTCGGGTAGGGCGCCTCCCCAGGTGGTGGATAGGGGGAAGCTCGCCCCCACTGGGGCTCGCACCGATCCGGGGACTATTAGTTCCGGAAGCGGTAAGACACCCAGCGGGGCAGGGTACCAGGGGTGTAAAATACCAGGGGCGGACCACCTAGTAGGATAACATTAGATGGGGAAATAGGGACATTTAGATTAGGAGCTATAATCAACATCAAATTAAGTAATATGATTGTAAATTGGTAATTGTAAAACGGAGGTAGAGAAACAATATAACATAGGTCCTGAATTACAGTCTAGGCCTCAGGACAGAATGTAATGATAAATAAATAAATGTAGTATTTCAACAGTTTCTTCCTTTGTTCCATACTCAACTTGCTGGTCAACAGAAACGTCTTCTTTTTTGAAAGCTTCCTTAGCCATGGCAATCCTCGACCTAATTTTCTTTGTGCAGTAAGCATCCTTTGTCAGCAGTCTTCCAAGGTACTTGAACTGCTCTATGTTTTCCAACTTTTAGCTTCTAATTTTGATATTCAGTGGCTCTTCATTTTTTTGAAATCAACATCACTTTTGACTTTTCAATGTTGATCTCCATGCCATATCTTCTCCAGCTCTCCACCAGCAGGCCATCATTTACTGCAACTTCTCTTTATTCATTAAAAACATGTCTATATATAAAAGTCAGTTGTAAATATCTGTGATACTAGAGTATCAGCTTTAAACGCTCTCCTACCACTCTTGAGTGTCATAGGGTTAATCGTTTTAGGTTCACGATGGACAGTTTAAGCAAAGGCACTTGTGGTATGAAAGTGGATAGTATCCCAGGCGCAATTAATATGGATTTTGTCTAAATAAAACATTGTTATCTAACTTTTAAACGTATTTATTTATTATTTAATGAATATGTGTCCAAAATACACACTAGATGAACTGATAAAATACGTATAGTTCTTCTTTATATTTTGCAATAAAGTTATGTGTTTAGGTTGTTTTACATGTTTTAAGCATCGTATTTACAACCTATCAAAAACAGGTGCAGCTTTTTGCATCACTAAAATAGAAATTAACATCATTCTTAAGAGCGTGCATCATATGCTCATCAATTCTGTGACACAATCGGCTATAAATAGTAAATTTATACCAACACCATTGCACGTGGATCATTTTTAATTAAACATTATTGGAGATAAAGGAGTTGATAGAATTTCCTAATATTGAACAATGTTGAAATATTAAATGATATATGAATAAAATCTGTATTGAAAAGGACGTTTTTTGACCATTTTATTATGTCGTCACAGATAATCACTGTCCACAAATCTTCATTCTGTCATAACAGGGACATACTGTAGTTATTAACAAGAAACTTTGTCGCTCTGTCCTCCATCGTCACCGCGGAAAATGTCGAGTAATCATTCAAATACGAATGTACTGCACACATTTCTGTCATATTGTAGGTGTTTTCTTTTCCCTTTTACTCCCAAACCTCACACGAGCCGGGAGCTGAGTTGGGACTGCTATGATGAACGCTCTTAAGAGTGCAATATAAACATACGCTTTATGCTCCATCTTAGAGCAGCACACTCGAAGATATTCGATTGTTATCAACTCTGACAATTTGTTACTATAGGAGCTGACACAAACGCTTCTCGCCTGTATCTTATAAGTAGGGTGATAGGCCACCAGAACTACAACACCCTATCCGAGGCTAACGACATAGGTCTCATCAAAGTTAATCAAGACATCTTGTTCAGTCTGGAGGTGGGACCTGTTTGTCTGCCGTGGAACTACAAAGGAAGTTACGCAGGAGAAACCGTCGAGGCTTTGGGTGAGTCAACATTTTATATTGAATATAGCAGAAACTCAAAACAAATCAAATTAAAGCTGAGTAGAAAACCTGCTTCACTGGCCGCATGGTCCAAGACGTCGCTATCGTGTTAGATTAGACTGCCAATGATAGAGAGGTTGGAGTTCAAATCCCGGTTGGGAGTACTGAGGATTTTTTTTTTCAAAATTGTTTTCCACTCACCTTCCACACAAATATTTGTACACTTGATCTAAACTCAGCCTTCTTCAACCCTAACTCAGTAGCGTAATTAGTACATATGTGTACAACCTGAACAGGTAGTTAGATGCAATGCTAAAGATACTGAGTAAAAGTTTTTTTGTGTGTGATTGTAATCTTCATAAAATAAATTACTCAAGAAGATAGGTTTCCAAAGTAAATTAATCTTAAATACTTTTATCATCCACTTCGGTGGTCATATGGTCTGAGGCAGTGCTCCTCAAAGGGTGTGTCACAAAATTCTAGATTTTTTTTTTTTAGCACCGCATCTTGCTACCTGTTTAGGTTAATACGTATACAAACTAATTACGCTAATGAGTTAGGGATGATCAAGGTTGAATTAAGATAAATTGTACCCGTATTTGCGTTTCCGATATTTCACACGCGCTGCCATTTCACTTCAGAGGTAACTGGGATGATTTAAATGTAATTGGTTCAAGAGTGATTCAACCTGTTCCAACAAACCATAAATAGATATGCATGACCAAGGTAAACGCACCCTTAAATCATAAGCCTTAACTAAAAATAACGACCTTGCCGTCTAGCATGTTTTAGCGTGAATCGCAAACAAACGATAACTATCCGCAGAATGTGCCCTACATCCGTCCAGAATCAAGTGTGTTTTTATCAATAAAACCCACCCATATATAGGATCAGGCATTATCTGTAAAACATAAGGCATGCCCATAAAAAGTAATACATCCTCAAACATGGGGTTGAGGAACCAATGGGAATAAGGCAGAACTGATGTGCAAGAAAGAGGGAAGAAAATATCACGTGATGTCAAACCGAGCTCTCGTCGAACCAGAGCCTCGCCAGTTTACTTTAGTCTCCGTTAAACCACAGCGACGTCGAATGGCCGACTTGGGGAGATTTTCCATCGCCCAAGAACCAAACACGAATTGGTGATTAATATTAAAAAATAGTTTTCTCTTGGCGAACGTAGATTCTAACTGCTCGGTGGGTGACTCCTACGCCAGAGTCCTTATCTCCGTGTTACAAAAGGGTTGTTTATTTATACTTTGTTTACAGAATATTTGAATAATATGATGAAATCATCCCTCGTTTTTCCCTTTTCGTCCTTCGATAAGATTTTGCTTGGGTGACCGATGGAGAGAGACAGAAGGATGTTGCATCAAGTTAGATATTTAGTGTGAAATATAATGTAAATTAAATCAATTTTGTGTATTATTACGTTGGATTAGATATGGTTATATTTATAAACTAGAAATCTTGCACGGCACTGCCCGTGACCCACTGTGGTGTAAGAATTATATAAGCCCCCCAATCACCCCCCTCCCCCAAAGGTTCCCGATTTCATTTTGAAATGTTATCTCTGAAACGTACAGTAATTATAAAACAGATTAAAAATTTGTAAGAAATAGCCTAGTTAAAAATTTTAAAATCAGACTTCAAGGTGCATTTGGACCCCATTCCGTCCCCCTATGATAAACATTTCAGATCTCTGCGTGTCGTATATTTGGCTATCATCGCACACAAACAAACAAACAAACACACACACAGACAAACACCTCCTTTTATTATTATAGAATATTGATCAAAAGAGATGTGTAAGTTATAATTGTTACAGTAACATTATTGCGAATGTGTGACCACCGATACAGGTTTCATAGTGGTAATGCTCCTCGGAAATTTGTCGTTAATAGACAAGAATTGTCAATGTGAGGGGTTATATATATATTTTTTAAAGGTTGGGGCACTCTTCAATTCGGAGGAGAGACACCCAGCCAGTTACAGAAGGTGGGCCTGCAGGTGATATCCTACCAACAGTGTCTGAGTTATTACAACTCTGGTATCACCCAGAACCAGATGTGCACCTACTCTCAAGGGAAAGACGCGTGCCAGGTACGACCAAATATCATGTTCAGCTTTTATTTTGGTTTGGAAATCTTTCAACCCCCTTTGAAAACATTCATCTCAAACCCACTTCATTGGCCGCGTGGTCTAACGCGCTACCCTCGCAGTAGACTAGACTGCCGATAACTGGAAGCTTGAGGTTCTAATCTCGGCCGGACAACAAATGTTCGAAATAAGCACCCCCTGATCTTTTCAACTTCTCAATCCGCACAGTGACAGGGTGTTTTCATCGATTATGTCGAGGTGACAAACAATAAAATGGGCCAATTAAAGTCTGAATGCTACAGTAGAATGTGGTATTTTCCAGTCCGACTCTGGGGGACCATTGCTGTACACCAACCCTAACACAGGCAGACTCTACCTCTCTGGAATAATCAGCTACGGTATCGGTTGTGCCACGTCGAATCCCGGGGTAAACACGAGGGTCACCGCTTACCTCAACTGGATATCTCAGAACACTCCAGGTAAATATATATAAGCCCCCCAATCACCCCCCTCCCCCAAAGGTTCCCGATTTCATTTTGAAATGTTATCTCTGAAACGTACAGTAATTATAAAACAGATTAAAAATTTGTAAGAAATAGCCTAGTTAAAAATTTTAAAATCAGACTTCAAGGTGCATTTGGACCCCATTCCGTCCCCCTATGATAAACATTTCAGATCTCTGCGTGTCGTATATTTGGCTATCATCGCACACAAACAAACAAACAAACACACACACAGACAAACACCTCCTTTTATTATTATAGAATATTGATCAAAAGAGATGTGTAAGTTATAATTGTTACAGTAACATTATTGCGAATGTGTGACCACCGATACAGGTTTCATAGTGGTAATGCTCCTCGGAAATTTGTCGTTAATAGACAAGAATTGTCAATGTGAGGGGTTATATATATATTTTTTAAAGGTTGGGGCACTCTTCAATTCGGAGGAGAGACACCCAGCCAGTTACAGAAGGTGGGCCTGCAGGTGATATCCTACCAACAGTGTCTGAGTTATTACAACTCTGGTATCACCCAGAACCAGATGTGCACCTACTCTCAAGGGAAAGACGCGTGCCAGGTACGACCAAATATCATGTTCAGCTTTTATTTTGGTTTGGAAATCTTTCAACCCCCTTTGAAAACATTCATCTCAAACCCACTTCATTGGCCGCGTGGTCTAACGCGCTACCCTCGCAGTAGACTAGACTGCCGATAACTGGAAGCTTGAGGTTCTAATCTCGGCCGGACAACAAATGTTCGAAATAAGCACCCCCTGATCTTTTCAACTTCTCAATCCGCACAGTGACAGGGTGTTTTCATCGATTATGTCGAGGTGACAAACAATAAAATGGGCCAATTAAAGTCTGAATGCTACAGTAGAATGTGGTATTTTCCAGTCCGACTCTGGGGGACCATTGCTGTACACCAACCCTAACACAGGCAGACTCTACCTCTCTGGAATAATCAGCTACGGTATCGGTTGTGCCACGTCGAATCCCGGGGTAAACACGAGGGTCACCGCTTACCTCAACTGGATATCTCAGAACACTCCAGGTAAATAAGCACATGTACCGACTCTAGAGCATTCTACCATAACGTAGCAGTACCCCGAGTAGACCAATGCTTGGTTCGAACCTCCTTTGACAACTATTTCTGATCTAGAGTAGAGCTCCGAACCGTAACGAAACCGGCGAGCCAAACCACTCAGTTCTTCTTGCAAACCCTCGGTGTTCCATTTAATAGCGTTAATCATAGCAGTCCCAGCTCGTGCAAGATATGGGAGTACAAGGGAAAAGAAAACACTACCGATATGACAGTAAATATGTGCAATGAATTCGTATTTGAATGATTACTCTACATTTTCCGCGGTGAATATGAGGGACAAAGCGACAAAGTTTCTTGTTAATAACTACCTTATGTTCCTAGTATGACAGAATCAATATCTGTCCACAATACTTATCTGTGAAGCTATTCTAGAATTATCAAAACGGTCTTTTCAATGCAGTTTTTATCCTAATATAATTTATTATTTCAACAATGCTGAGTATTAGGAACTTCTATTAGCTTAACCTTTACCTTGGGATAATGAAGTCTCATGTTTTAAATCTCACAACACTGGTCTCTTCTTTTAAGTCTTCAATTAGCTCTAATGTTGTTTCCTCTGACCAGTCCATGATACTGTGTACAGAAATGAACAAAAGGAAAGCACACTTTACAAAATTCTGGACACAACTGGTTGGCTGGAAATAAAAAGAGCAAGACAATGTGTTGACGCCACCGCTCGGAGCGCTGTTACGGGGGCCGTCCACACTGGTGACCTTCGAGCCGAGCCCCGACGCGAGCATTCCTTTATATTTCGGAATGAAGGAGCGGCCCTCGAACCGAGAATTGAGTGGATTTTGATACTGTTCGGTGCTACGGGTCCTGTACACACTATGGATCACGTTACGATGCTCGATTCAGGGCGCTGTTACGGTACAGCAAATGCTCTAGAGTCTGTACATAGCTTTAAGGCCTACTTGTTGAAAGTGCACGGGGTTAATTTGTGTACCTGCTTTGTAATAAATTAGAAGCGCACAAGGTAGGGGCATCAAAAGTGCACCAATGTTTGTAGTCTCAGACACATATTTGACAACACCAAGAGAAATGTAGATTTTTCAAAAATTACAAGCATGGTGAGTTAAGTTAATCAGCCAGTTATCAACCTAACATAACCTAACCTAACATAGCCACTATTGTAAAGATTAAGGGGTTGGTTTCCTGTATTTTTATTACTATACTAATCCGATGCTCATGGGTTGAAATCCAGCTGGGGTCTATAGATTTTTCTAGAGTGATTAAAATTCGTAGCACAACTTCCTTCGGAGGGGAAGTAAAGCCATCGGTCCCATGTCGATTGTGGCATGTAAGAAAACCCTGAAAGGTATGTGAAAATATTTTTCGTGGAAAAAACTGGTAAGCCCTTTCGTTCTCACTCAAAGAAATTCTCGTTTGCTGATATAATCAATCAGGCGATTCAGAAAATGCACGTTAAATACCTCAAATAAATAAACTAAATATTATTTTACTACCCGCTTCAGTAGCAGAATGTTCTAAGGCGTTACTCTTGTGTTAGACGGTCTTGTTGAAGACGGGGATATTGGGTTCGAATACTGGTCATGTCCAATTAGAGTGTTTTTTTTTCTAAAGGGTTTCCCACTCTCCTTCCACGCAAATATGGTTAAATTACCTGTAAAATGATTCCTTCCTCATCCCTACTCCATTATAGTAATTATCATATACGCTTATAACCTGAACAGGTAGGCGATAAAAAATTAATTCAAAAATAATAATTATCTTCAATTGTTTTCTTTGGTTTTCACGCTTTTTTCCATTATCTTTAAAGGTCAACTCTTCATTCTATCTTATTTCCAAGATCAATGTATCAATGTTTCTCCACCCATGACATATTTTATGGACACGTGTTTTGTTTTAGACGCCGAATACTGCGTGGTCTAGAAGACGACGCCTGTCAGAGACATGCTCGCAACCCGCCACACAGCTACGCCACTATGCTTGCCTGCATCACAAACCAACCTCTCGCCATTGGAACTGTCTTGTTAAAGAAAGAAGACTTGTGAGAAGAGAAGATAAATTCTGATTTATTTTTTTAAGTGCACAAGCTATTCGAAAGAGACATATCCTCACATTTTGTATATCTCATGGTTAATGGAAACTATGAAGCTTCAAAATCACTGAAATACTCAACAGATATCTTCTGTTGTTATCCTCGATTAAAATAAATAAGTGCGACAGCTGTAGATCACATAGCTTTACGTATGAAAGGAGGTTTAATAACTTCCATAACCATCAGCTACTGTTCTCACCCCATTCCTACTATATTTTACACCCCGTCGTATTTCTTGTCACACAAACTTAATAAATCTCTAGAATGAATCATATTCATGGAGGTAGACAGTTTTACTTATATTAAAGAAACAAGTTATTCTACTGTAATATTAATAAAAAGTAGCTGTGGCTATAGTCGTAGCTAGTAAATATAATAGCTTGGCTATTTAATTCACCTCGATAATCGCATTCGTACAATTATCGTTGTACTATTGGTGGCATAAATCCCTACCGAGTCAAAGATGGCTGTGTTATTTGAAAGCTCGTGATCTTAATTGATCACTCATTTGTAGCTGAGGATATCCACACGTCCATCACAGACTCCGCTTTAAAATATGAATGAATAATGGCCTTGGGCACGAGGCTGCTCCAGCACAGCTCATTGGTTAGAGCATTGGCGTACTTAAGTCAAAAGACCCGAACTCGATTCCTGTGTCCAGGTGTCATTCTTCAATTTAAAGAATAAAAAGTATAATGATATTTTTTTAAATTAAATAACAACCAATCTTACATTATAATTCACCTTCTTTTATTATTTGACTTAATTTTTTTAATATTGCTAGTGTTTGTTTATAAATAGAAGCGCAAAATGTCATGAAAATAGTTAATTTAGCTTTTCATGGTAAACAATGATCGCATCACGTCATAAGATTATAAAATAAATCTTAGTAACAATTTTTTACTTAATTTGTTGATTATAATTAAAATCTTTCTTCAGAATCTACTTTTAATAAAATGTGTAGTATATGAATCAACGCACACAGAAATAATAAAATACAGTTTCATTTAATTATATTAAAAAATCAAAAATTAACCCATTTTCTTATTTCATTATAAAACAGTTGGTATGTAAATATATTTACCTATTGATAAAACTTTTATGATTAGTAAAAATAACTTATAACATCTTCATCTTATTGTTTTTTACAAAAGAACCATCAAATTTCGACACAAGATAACTTACCATTTGTTCTAGACAATATATTGAAGAGTAGTATGGTAAGCGAATTTTGAAAATGTACCCAACATACTTTGTAAAGTTGCTAAACTGATTTTTTTATTCCCCCCTGATCGCTCTGTCGTTGTAGCAACATTCATACTTAAGAAAAATAGCTTGTTTGAAAAATTATTTCAAGAAAATTTTAAAATGAAATTAACAGCTCGTGTAAATTATGTAAATAATTGTATATTGTGTGATTAAATACTTATAACAAAATGTTTTAAACCTATTTCATGAATGCTACAGTAAGATTTTGGTATGAAGGACCTTTTTGAAAATACAAACATATTTTCTTTATGACAATATTGATGTCAGTTTACTGTAGTATTTTTTTAGTTTCAAAAGTATTGATATTCTCCATCAAAAGTGACAGTTGCATGTCATATATTTTGTTATAAAAATATATGAAAATTGATTTAGTAGCATTTATAACTGTCATAAAAGGTATTTCTTAACTGAATATGTCTAAACTACTAGATATAAAATTATATATTAGTAAATAGTTCTAAACCTTCTTTATGAGACGCTTAAAAATACAAAATAAAAATATCATATATCCGCTTTGGTGGCCGTAAAGTCTAAGACATTACTCTCGTAAAAAAAATACTGAATTTGCTATGACGGAGAGATAGGGGTTTGAATACCGAGTGGGTGTACTAAAGGTGTGTTTTTTTTTCAAACTGGTTTTACACTATCCCTCCACGCAAATTCAGGAACACTACCTTAAAATTCAACCTCTTAGAACCTATGATTATCTAATACATGTGCGTATAACCCGAATTGTTAGTAAGACGTGAAAAAAAATGTCCAATGGTTTTGGTCTGAGTGTTGTTGAAATCTTTGTACAAACTCATCTTCCTACGAAAGTGTAACCAGGGGTAAGAAAAATTCCCAAAACTCTTAACTTGCTTTCTATTCTCGACACTCAAAGGCGTTCTCTTATTATCAAAAAACGAAAAAGTGTTTGTACCGTCATTGACAAAAAGTAATTAATGAAGCAAGGGGGGAATGAGACTGATAAAGAGGGAGGGAGGCAAATTACTATTTCGGTCAGTGTTCTCTTCTCTCTCTCTGCTTCTTTACACCATCTCCTTCTTGTCAGGACGTCTCCTTTCTCTCTTTCTACTCGAACATTTTGAATCTTCCTTACCAGGATACCAGAGACATTTTGAACAGCATTTTCTATCGGCCCAAATAAGGTATGCTATTATTATTATTATTATTATTATTATTATTATTAGCACCGTGTCTTACTATCCGTTCGGGTTATACGCACTTACGCTAATGTGTAATGGTAGGGTGATTGTGAGATGAAATGGAGGACCTACAGTTTAACGTGGAATCCGAACCACGGTGGAGGCCTGGCATTCCCCACATTCACAAGATGTCTTGTCAGAGGTGCAGGAAGGGTTTGGTAATCA
>CABFVZ010002694.1:0-27185 GCA_902151445.1 Timema monikensis | reverse complement strand
GGGGGGGGGGTTGGCTGCAATTTGGTGTTAACAACTTTGAATCATCAATGCCTGAGTTAGCAAAGATAGAAATTATAAAATGTAGATTTCCTCCCATTTACTCTTCAACGGATTTATTTTAATTTCGTTCTGTTCAATAACTTGTGAAACAATATAATGATTATTTTCAATGGCTTCAACTACAACAAAATTTTATTTTTTATAAATTTTCCATAAAGTTTTTTTAATTGTGAAAATTGGCTCTTAAAACTCATATAGTTAGCTCAGAATTACTTTAAAATGCTCTAAAATTCCCTTGTTCAATGTTAAATTCCTGAAATTTTATTTCAAGAAAAGGGGTGGGGGGTGCCACACCCCCAACAGATGGGAGGGACTCCAATCCACCCCCACATTTGGAAAACCCACATTGGTGCTCTTGAAAATGCAATTCCAATAGCAGACCGTTTGTATATATGCAACCTCAGCCTTAATTGACTACCTACCCACTTCGGTGGCCACGTGGTCTAACGCGCTAACCTAGTGTTGGACTAGACTGCTGGAGATGGGGATATTAGGGTTTAATACTGATAGGGTGCACTGAGTATAGTTTTTCATAAATGGTTTTAAACGTTTCTTCCACGCCAATGTGGGTGCATTACCTATAAATTAAGCCTTCCTAATCCCTGACCCATTAGTGTAATTAGTACATAGGCGTATAACTTGAACAAGTAGTACGGGGTGGTGATAAAAAAAAAACTGCCCGCCTGTCTTCATTTCTTTTATTGGTAACTATACATGGTGTTTGTAAATTCACAGCCCAAACTGCACATATAGTTTGTTTGAACCAAAAGTAATACAAAATCTCTATACACTTATATCCGGCAAACTATGTTAATACCACTAAATGTTGTTTAAAGTTTCGCCATACAGTGCTTGGAGAGCGAAGCTGTGCAAGCATACGTGTACAACAGATTGCATAGTGGCTAGGCGCGCGGCACTACACACCTCGACATCTTGGAGCACGGCAGCAGAACATACCACAACTAATAGTAAACAACAAACCAGTCCATCTAGAAATGAGAATACGTTCTGAGGGTCATCATTAACGGTCCTACTTCGCATTATTACATGTGCAGTGCCGCGCACCTTACTTCTATGCAACTTGTTGTACTCGCATGCTTGAACAGCTTTGCTCTCCCGGCGCTATACATCGAAACTTTGAACACAATTTAATGGTACTAGCATAGTTTTCCGGATATAAGTGTAAAGGGATTTTGTATTACTTTTGGTTCAAACAAGCTATATGTGCAGTTTGGGCTGAGTTTCCGTACATCCCGTAAATATACATTTTGTTTTAGCCCCGTGTCTAGCTAACCGTTTGGGTTATACGCTTATATAATAATGATGATAGTGGTTTTAGGGACTAGGGAGGTCATATTAATAGGAAGTGTACCTACATTTACGTGAAAGGAGAGTGGAAAACTATTTTGGAAAAACCACCTTCAATACACCCGACCGAGGTTCGAACCTTGATCTCCCCGTCATCGGCAATCTAGTCTACTGCGAGAGTAGCGCTTTTGACCTCGCGGCCACCGGAGTAGGTGAAATCATAATTAATTCACGTATTTTTCAAGACGTAAAATAAATAATTTTTATTTGACCTTGTTTGTTTAAGGACATGTCATATGTAATACTACTTGTGCTGTTTTGCATTCTTTATCACTATCATAACATATTTATTTCCCCCGCTTCTGTATATTCTGGTTTGCGGACCACAGTTTGATAATCACTGCTATAGATTAAAATAGAGACATGGGCATTATAAGTTATTGATTATGACAGTACACGTTTAAACAGGCTCCATTTGAGACAATCCTACGTGTTTTTCCTCCTTCCTCCTAGTTTCGGAGCGTTCCTCTTTGTCTAAAAGTCGACTAATGATTCGTCCACACCCCTCCATCAGAGCGTATTTCTCAACACGTGGCCGAGACCTTTACACGTGGTCGTTTTGTGAGGTCCGAATGGAAAAAACCAGCAGATGTCAGTTTAGCAAACTTCCAAATAAAAACCATTTAGATTGCAAAATATGCCACATCAACTTGAACAATTGGAATTTATTATTATTATTAAAAAAAAGTCTCGAAGGTCAATATTGAAAAGTCTCCTAATTTAAAGTACACGGTGTTTGAAACCAATATTCTGGTGGTATGGGTTGTTAGGCGTGCGAGTAAATAAATACCAACCTTAACAACACATACACACATATACACTTTTCAATAAATATTTTTTACCAATTTTACCCGCTTCAGTGGCCGTATGGTATAAGGCGCTACTCTCGCAGTAGACTAGACTGCCGGGGTGATGGGGAGATCGAGGTTCGAATCTCAGTCGGATGTATACCGAGGTTGGTTTTTTTCCCAAATAATTTTCCATTCTCCGTCAATGAAATGAGGTTACACTCCCTCTAAGTATAACCTTCCTCATCCCTAGAATGAAATAAGAAAGTTTTGGGAGTGGAAGTTTGGAGAAAGAGGACAGGGTGCATTGGTGGTGTAAGTTCACTGACGGAAGGAATGGACCTGTCGTAAGATAGAACACCTAATAATAACAAATATAATCCCTAGATACCATGAGTGTAATTAATACATAAGTGTATTATTGGAAAGGGTAGTAATACGCGATGCTAATAAAAACATTAAAAGAACGTGAAGCTTAGTATGAAATTTTTTCAGAAAATCTCACTCGCATACAGTATTTATTCATTATATTTTTAACAGACGTCTTTTCCCGCCATCCAGCGAACCAACTATCTTGAACTTGTTAGAAAACCTGACCTGATGGAGTGGAGGAGGGTGAAAACGGTCGCTGGTTAGAGGGGGGCGGGGGTGCACAGAGGAGGGACAAATCAATGAAGTTGCTGGTACTTTTCCACTCACTCTAGTTCAACACTTCCGCCACCAGAGCGCTGGTGAGGCACGGGATAAATTCTATGAACAGACCAGTGAGTTCCTACGATTCGATGGAAATCGCAAACAATAAGTCCACCCTCTTCTACTAACAACCCCTAGAATAACATTTTTTTTTTAGTGTCAGCATACGTAATAATTGGTTTTCATTTAGTTTAATTTTTTTTTTTCTATTGATTCATTCAAAGATACTATCAGTTTTTCAAAATGTCTTTGAATTTTTTTCTAGTTAAATTCGATGTATTAAGCAAAAATAATTATTATTTTGTATCAGGATTTGTCCTGTTAACTAATCTTCATGGCCGGTGACCAAACGAACTAAAGTGTTTAGACTAGTTATTACACTTCGCTTCCGTTGTCAATAGTCTGTGTTCGAGTACCATCTGGCCACACTATAAAACATGGTTTTATACAAACTGTGTCTATTTGGTTTTTCATCCTTTATTCACGTGACTACAAAGATATTTTCTCCCTACCACTTATATTTAAGATGACCTGGTGGTCTAGGGGTAAGTTGTCGGACCTCTGAGCTGGGGGGTCCGGGGTTCAATCCTCGGTCCCGGCACAGATTTATCTGATCGCCAAACCCTTCCTTCATCCTCTGACAAGACATCTTGTGAATGTGGGGAATGCCAGGCCTCCGCCGTGGTTCGGATCCCACGTTAAACTGTAGGTCCTTCATTTCACCTCACAATCACCCTACCACACATTAGCTTAAGTGCGTATAACCCGAACGGGTAGTAAGACGCGGTGCTAATAACTATAACTTATATTTAGTGTGTGTGTGTGTGTGTGTGTGTGTGTGTGTATACCACCTCTTTCTACTCATCCAGCTTATCCACATATTTACGCTAAGAGGGTGAAAATGGGGAAGGTATAAGTTTGGATTAATGTGCCCGAACTTTACGTAGAGGTATATGGTAGAACCATTATGAAGGGGAAAATACTCAATACACCCGATCGAGATTCAAACCCTCATCTCCTCGTCCAAGGCGGGGAGAGGAGGGGGATCTAATGTCCACATGGTGTTACATAGGACTGGACTAATTTCACACCAATTCTCGGTCCAATCGAGTAGAGTTCAGTCCAGTCAAAGAGGTTTCACAATTGAATCATTCGTTGACTCGGCTATACTGAGACAGATTGATACCATTATTTTATTCAGTGCACTCTGGCCTTGTACAAAATGGATGTGGATGTAGCTACCTACGTTTATTATTCTTCTTAGGATACTTCAGAGAAAAATGATCAAAATATAAAATAAAAGTATGGTACATTCTTTAAAGGAGACACGTTTGGTCCCTTCATACCATCTGTTTCTTGATTTTACTCGTTTACTACAGTAGCCCCGTGGCTTCTTTGGTGCTGACTGACAGCTCACAGCTGACTTCTGACAGTCAACATTTAGATATATACAGTAGCCCCGTGGCTCCTTTGGTGCTGACTGACAGCTAACCGCTGACTTCTGACAGTCAACATTTAGATATATACCTAAATTATTATTATTATTATTAGCACCGCGTCTTACTACCCGTTCGGGTTATACGCACTTACGCTAATGTGTAATGGTAGGGTGATTGTGAGATGGAATAGAGGACCTACAGTTTAACGTGGAATCCGAACCACGGTGGAGGCCTGGCATTCCCCACATTCACAATATGTACCTAAATGTTGTCTGTCAGAAGTGACAGCTGCTAAACACATGTTTTTGTAGATCATACGGTTCGGCGTAAGGATACATAATTTGGTCTGGTAACTTTTCAAAGCCGTCATCTCTCAGCTGTGAGCTGTCAGTCAGCACCAAAGAAGTCATGAGGCTACTGTACTAATAATAACATATTTATTTCGATACTTATAATATTTTACAACAATCGCTAACAAAATAATAAGCATTTTAACATCGATTATTTAAAACTAGTGAAATATTTGACCGAAATGAAGGAGAAACAGTAATGAAGTAAACATAAGACGTACAAAGACTTGTCAGATAGTCAGTCGGCTGAGCCGAGACAAGCTTTGACTTAACTTGACTCGATGTGACGTGTTCAACATGAAAGTATTCACAGCTACTTTTTTTAACAATTTTGAACCAGTCATCAATCTTGGGGCGTCTGAAACTATTTGACTTAACTGGACTGGACTGTTTTGGTGGGAAATGAGCCTTACTGTGAATTCAAACGTCCTCCGAAAAACTAGAGCAGAACAGAAACGTAGTCACGTGACAAGATCTAAGCCAATCACAAGATTTTCACCTCATCAGCGCGAACTGTTCCGCTAAAGTTCAACTCATCTCTCTACTTTGTCCGCTCTGCCCGAGATGTTCGGCACAGGAGAATCAATCAAATCTCAGAACAGACAATCTCAAATCAATGCGCATGCGCTCTACAGCCAGAGGCTAGAAGGGAGATTCGTTTGCCTTTGTGGAGAGATTAGTTTAAATAGCCCGTTAATGTAAAATGTGTGTATTGGATTGTGCCACGACCCAGCGTTATAATTTAAAAACATCCATCGGTAGAATGATCTAAAATACATGTTTATCCAGTAGAAAATAAAATATGTTGATGATCAGCTGTTTTAAGTTAGCGTTGCAATTAAAATTCGTCTCTCTATTTGTGGTGAACGTGTGAATCAAGTTTTAGGGTGGGTACATTACAGTGTCATGTAACACAGATCTTATACGAACGTACATCACATTCCAATCAACTGTGTGATACAGTCAGCGAGAAATCATACATTTACACCGACAATATTACACGTGGATCATTTCTGATTAAATATTAATGGAGATAATAAGTTAATAGAAGTTACTAATACTGAACATTGTTGAAATATTAAATTATATTTGAATAAAAACCGCATCTGTCCAGTGTTGAGCGAAACAGGTGGCTGCCATCACTGTTATATATGTTTCTTCTTCTACTGTCATATGTCCAATGTTGAGCGAAGCAGGTGGTTGCCCTCACTGTTATATATGTTTTTTCTTATACTGTCATCTGTTCAGTGTTGAGCGAAGCAGGTGGCTGCCCTCACTGTCATATATGTTTCTTCTTCTACTGTCATATATCCAGTGTTGAGCGAAGCAGGTGGTTGCCCTCACTGTTAAATGTTTCTTCTTCTACTGTCATCTGTTCAGTGATGAATGAAGCAGGTGGTTTCTTCTTCTACTACCATATGTCCAATGTTGAGCGAAGCAGGTGGTTGCCCTCACTGTTTAATATGTTTCTTATTCTACTGTCATATGTTCAGTGTTGAGCGAAGCATGTGGTTGCCCTCACTGTTATATGTTTCTTCTTCTACTGTCATATGTCCAGTGTTGAGCGAAGCAGGTGGCTGCCCTCACTGTTATATATGTTTCTTCTTATACTGCCATATGTCCAGTGTTGAGCGAAGCAGGTGGCTGCCCTCACTGTCATATATGTTTCTTCTTATACTGCCATCTGTACCAGGAGCTTTATTTAACCACTTCACTATCGACTGATCTCAATTCAAACACGCCATACATAACCTTTAACAGCAAACAATCATCGCGCCGTATGGAGAGTTGGATTAAATATCCCCAGGGCGCGTAGGATGTTTGGCGCAATCTGGGATTATCCTAACTGAAATAGGTGGGCGGTTTCAGCGTTTAGGTCTTTCCAATGATCTCCTACATTGGGTTTGCCAGTTAGTATCCTGAACAAGGTTCTAGATTCTCCTATTAACGCTGCATGTCCTGTCCACAAATATCTATGAGACTTTATTATTCTAACTATGTATTGTGATGAGTACATGGTATGTAGCTCATCATTATGTAACCTCCTCCACTCACCAGTAGCCTCATCCCTTTCAGGACCAAATATCTTCTTAAGCAACTCCTTAAATTTGTTTTCGTAATGTAAGGTAAGAGACCACGTTTCACACCCGTAGGAAAGGAACGACAGATAAAATTATTGTTTTTTATGTTCTTAGCTTTACATTATTTGACAGCAGAGAAGATGTTTACAACTTACTATCTGCTTCAGTGGCTGAAAGGTCTAAATTGTAAGGCGTTACACTTGCAATAGACTAAAATGCCGACGACATTAAAATCGGGGTTCGAATTGCGGTCAGGTTATCTGAGGGTGGTTTTCTCTAAATTATTTTCCACTCTCTCTCTCTCCAACCAAATGCGGATACACTTCCTCTAAATTTAACCTTACTCATCCCTAGCTCGTTATCGCAATTAGTACATAGGCAGCCTGAACGTTTATAATGACGCGATGCTGGAAAAAGCTAATCTGGTTGTTATTATTATAAAAATCTAAAAACAAAAACAAACCTGCTTTTGTGGCCGTGTGGTCTAACGCACTAATCTCGTGTTGGACTAGACTGCTGAAGACGAGGAAATCAGGGTTGGATCCCAATCGGGTGCACTGAGGGAGGTTATTCCTAAGTGATTTTCCACTCTCCCTCCACGCAAATGTAGGTGCACTTACTCTCAACTAAACCTTTCCAATCTATAAACCATAAGTGTGATTAGTACATAGGCGTACAACCCGAACTGGTGATAAAAAACAAAAAAAAGATGAAACGTGATAATATAAATGAACAAATGTATAGAAATATCGACCACGTTGAAAGATTCAGCGATTGAAGAGGTTTCTTACGTATTGGTTTGCGGTGATTCACTTATCTGTAAATTTGGAAAAAGTTGACTACCTACTCTAGTTGGTTACGTTACCGGAGAGCTGTTTTTTAATCGAGATATTATTTTTTTTGAAAGTTGTAAAGTAAAAATTACTGGAAATAAACGGCAAAAAGAGTTTTATTTTCGGTCTAAAGAGGGTTTGCTTGCCAAGTCAACGTTGGCAGATATATATTTTTTTACATCAACTCCAATCCATTGACGTCATCCTAAGTGGCGGATGTAGCTGCCTATAAAGTCCGCACGTCAAACCAACCTATTTTTTTCTTCCTTTGTGGTTCAATGAAGAGGTGATTGGGAGACTGGGGGGCATTGTTGCGCAGAACGGTGGGTCATTCCTGCCCCCCCCCCCCCCAGAGTATTTCGCAAAAGGGAAACAATCTTCTGTTTAATGTGTGTGTGTATTGTATTGTCCGGGACCCCATGCACGGTCGGTATTGTTGGGGGCTGTCACATCCATCATTTAGGGGACATGGGCACTTGGACAAGATTAGGAAGGTCATCTTGACGGACACCGGAGCTGGCGTGACCTCCACGGTAAGGAAGACTCGGAATAAGGTCACCACCGATTGAATGTAAAAACCAAGAAGTTAGAACGCGTCTCAAAGTTCTCTGACATCGGATTGGTTACTACTACTGCCTACCAAACCCCTTCTTACGCCCTTCCCCTCGATCCTTCAGACCCATCATAATATATAATATCCTTCTTCTTAAAGGACATTATTTTATTTAAGAGCAAAACAGTCACGATACGAGTGAGCGTTTTATTTAAAGTGGCCTAAACTGAATCGAGAAAGTAGGTCAGGAGAGGAAGTGGGAAGATTAATTCAGTATCTGCGTGGCTTTCCGATAAAAATCTGTTCAGTGTTTTTGATAGCCAGCCCCGTGGTGTGGTGGTCAGTGCACCTGGCTACGAGACTAAGGAGTCCCTGGCTCTAATCCCTGCTGGTACTTTGGGTAATTTTTTTCCCCCGAAAGGGGAATCATCCCAACGGTTACCAGGGTTTGGTTAGCTAGTCTTAGATTAAATTTAAATGTTTCCACTGGTGAGAATATCGAGGTTCGAATATTGGTTGGATGTACTGGAGGTAGTTACCCCGTCCTCCCCCCAAATGTTATTACACTCACGTTCCATGCAAATGCGGGTAGACTTCCTCTAAATGTAGCCTTCCTTGTGCTTACGACCATTAGCGTAATTGTTACATAAGTGTATAACCCGTACGGGTAGTAAGACGTGGCGCTAAATTTTTTAGAAAGGTGTCATGATTGTATAACAGATGGCAGTACTAACTTGGTTTGAGTTAAAATTCGGAATTTTCGCCTTGTACTCGTCAATTGATATCAATTTTTTTTAAAAAACTAGGTTGTTGTAGAGACCGTTGATTTGGGTCATAATTTGTATATTTCAAAAAATTTAAATCTAAATTGAAATATATCATAGCAAAATTATGATTAAAATCCGTTTATGAATTAGACTTCGAGTTTAAATATTTTGGTTAAAAACAATCACCCGTACCTTCAATTCGGTATATTGGAAGTAAATTTTATTTTGCAGCGCGTCTTACTACCCGATCTGGTTATACATTTGCTTATTAATTACGTTAATGGTTTTAATAAGGTTATATTTAGAGGAAATGTACCCAAATTTGCGTGGAGGAAGAGTGGAAAACTTTGTTTACAAACCACCCTCAGTACATGCGATCAAGATTCGAACCTTGATCTCCCCCGTCATCGGCAGTTTGGTCCAACACGTGATTAGCGCGTTAGACCCTGCGACCACTGAAGTGAGTTATAGGTAGAATTAATACCTATGAAATAATACTAAAAATGTTGGCCACCAAAAAAACAAACATGATTCTAAAAAGGCTCTTCTTATTTCAGAATGAAAACAAGTTTGTCCTTGAAGAAAATAACATCAATAATCTCGCTTACCCGCCAGATCTATAGTAGCCCCGTGGCTTCTTTGGTGCCGACTGACAGCTCACAGCTGACTTCTGACAGTCAACATTTAGGTATATACCTACATTTTGACTGTCAGAGGTGACAGCTGCTAAACATATGTTTTTGCAGATCATATGGTTCGGCGTAGGGATACATCATTTGGTCTGGTAACTTTTCAAAGCCGTCAGTCAGCACCAAAGAAACCATGGAGCTACTGTACCTTTGAAACTTTAAACATCTTCCCCCTCCTTTATGATCATTTAAACAGGGTGACCTTGGTTCGCTTCTCCACGTCATTGTGAAGGCTAATATTCACTTTTATCAATGAAACTCCTTCACACGTCCTCTCTCGCAAACCGCATTCTTCATTTACTTAGTTCATTCGTTTAGTGCCAAACCACTCCAAAGTATGATTTTCGGTGGGAAGTTCAGTACTTGTTGCTTGTTAGTTACTAAAGTTACTAAACAATTTTAAAATATTCATGTTATCTGCAGCTGTCACTTTCAATAGATATTATCAATTTATTATTAGCACCACGTCTTACTACCCGTTCGGGTTATACGCACTTACGCTAATGTGTAATGGTAAGGTGATTGTGAGATGAAATGAAGGACCTACAGTTTAACGTGGAATCCGAACCACGGTGGCGGCCTGGCAAATAGATAATATCAATACCTATAAAATAACATAAATAATGTATTTCAGAAAACATTCTAAATTATGAATTATTGAAGTAAGGAGCGTTGTTATCATTATTAATAATAATAATAATGTTTTGGACTTGGATATTAAGGGTTAAATTAATGTCAATTTAAAGTTGATTTAAGACTATGAAATTGCGATGTTACATTGCATAAATTATCCATAAAATGAAGCATGATAAATATACCTGAAAATAATTCAACAATAAAATAACATGAAACACATTAAAAACTGAATGAATTATAATATGTATGAATTAAACACTAGGCATAATTTAATTTTATGACGATAATAACTTATGAGTTATCAGACTGAGTGATTAGTAATGAGAATAATATGATTTTATTGGCTTTGATCAAAACTATTGTAAATCAATAAACCATGTCAAATTTACTAGCAAATATTTTGACGTCAAAGTATATTTATAATTATAAAAAAACATATAGGTATGGATATACCTTTAGTCTACTAGAAATGTTCTATAAAATGAAAAGCTAGAAATATAATATAAACGATACCTATATTATAATCACACGCAGATTACAATCTCGGCGCCATTTTTGAGTATTCGGACATTTGTAGAGCACTTGGTATAATAATTTACCTTACACACACTACTTCTTCATATTAGTGATGTATGCCAAAGCTTATATTAGGTATAGACATAGGTTTGCAAGTGATACAAGGTCGGGGCTTAAATCCCGGCTGGTTGTAGATAAGGTGTTTTTTTCCTAAATCGTTATGAACATGCGGGTACATCTAATCTAAATTCTACCCTACCCTACCCCAGCCCTGGCCGATTAGCGTAATTTGTGTTTATCCTTTATGTTCAGTAAGACGTGGAGATTCTTTTTATCCCCACGTCTTACTACCCGTTCGGGCTATACGCTTATGTACTAATTACGCTAGTGGTTTTAGGGATGAGGGAGGTTATATTTATAAGAAGTGTACACGCATTTGCGTGAAGGGAAAGTGAGGGGAAAACTTATTTCACCCAATCGGGAATCCAGCCCCGATTTTCCCGTCATCGGAAGTATAGTTTAACACGATAGTGACGCCTTAGACCATGCGGCCACCAAAGCAGGTGTCATTGAACTTTCTAGTTCTTAATATCATAGAACATAGAGTAATTAAGTAAGTAAGAGCACTCCAAATTATGTTTAAAAATGTTTATATTAAAAGCGTATAACCCGAACGGGTAGTAAGACGCGGTGCTAAGTATTATTATTATTATTGTTTGAACAAAACTCATGTTGTTGCCCATTTTAAATAGTAAATTTCAAGATAGTTTCAACAATATAGATTATTTTCTCTTGCTCTATATTTTCGACACAAAACTTGTAAGTCCATCCTTTGGGAAAGTTGTGTGGACAAAATATTTAGACACACTTATTTTTTCAGTAGCCCAACAGGCAAAAAAAAAAAGTCTTTGAAACTAGTCCCTTATTGCTGAAGGTGGAAAAGTTCGGATATCTTTTGTTATGGTATATATTTTTGAGAAAAACATAAAAGTAACCCTGTCATCACCAAGATGCCTAAAAGCGCCTGAATACTAGAGTGTCATATTTCTTATAATTCACCATTCATATTGGTGATGTTTTGGTTCTTAATTCAACGTTAGTTTTATTTATTTGAGGTATTTAACGTGCACTTTCTGAATCGACTGATTATATTAGCACATGAGAATTTCTATGAGCAAGAGTGAAAGGCCCTACTAATTTTCCCATACCTCATAATTTTCACATACCTTCAAGGGTTGTTTTACATGCCACAATCGACATGGAACCAACGGCTTTACTTCTCCTCCGAAGGAAATTGTGCTACGGATTTTTATCGCTCAAGAAAAATCCGTCGACCCCATCTGGGTTTGAACCCACGAACATCGGGTCTCAAGGCAAGCACTTTACCCCAAGATCACCCTGATTAAATAGAAAAACTTGTATTGAAATATTAATGATAACTATCACAAAATATCCAGCGCGTCTTCCTTTTCATCCGGGGAATAAACGAGTTTTGATTACGCTAATGGAGTAGTGATAAAGCATGTAGGATTGAGGATAAAGGTTCCCGTATGAAGGGGAAATTACCCACAGAAAACCCGGTGACTCGAGCCCCAATTTCTCCGTCACCTCAAGACCAGATTAAACGAGTCGTTCGTATATTCCACGCGCCTACTGATTAGCGTTCTCATCTGCTCATAGTAATGGCGTATTAAATAAGGTAAAAATAAAATAGTTTTTTAAACATGTTTCCTAAAAAAAATAACTCAAGGTGAAATTGTGAAAATCACATCTTTTTGGGGCAAAGTTTTCTAAATTGATTTCAATTTTCGATTAAAACTTAGGATTTTCTAAAAAAAAATCCCTTAAAAAAAGGGTGTTTTGAAAACAGCAAAGAAACATTACTCTCTTGAAACTCTTTTTGCTTTGTTAGTAAACACTCTTCCGCCAACATTTTTCTAAGAGAAAAAAATTAGGTAAGAGATAAGAGGGTGAGGGGGTGGGGGGTAGAAAAGAAAAAAGAAAAAGACACCCTCCTTACACCACCTCGCTATATAATTCATTCCCAAATACCCCAGTTTGTCGTGCACTTGAGGTTTCAGAGGTTTCCAGGGTAGAGGCGCGGGAAATTGTTATCGAGTGAAGGACGCATGCGCGGGAAACATTCTCCCTCCCCCCCTCTTTCTTCCCACCCAGTAAAGCCCAAACACCCCCACCATCCCCAGCACCAAGACCTCTCTGTGATACAAACAGTGTGCCGTAAGCCGTTCCGTCTGTCGTAGTTGCGAACAAGCCCCAAATCGATTCGGTTCGTTATCATCTTTGGGGGGGGGTAGCTATCACTCTAATTAAGGGACGGAAATAAAAAGGGAGATATCCGACTAAACTACGATAAAGCAAATATAAATCTAACGGTTTTTGTATTCGCGCAAAAACAATCTCAGTTTTAGCTTTAATTAATTAGTTTTTAAGAATAAATAAAAAAGAGACTTTAGTATCCACGTGTTTTTTTAACTTAAACGTCCACGTGTCAGTTTTTTATCAATGTTTTTAAGTTAGATAAACTCAGCTAAGCGCAGTTATTAATACTCTATTTTAATATATAAATTTAGGTTTTTTAAATTACTAAATTAAAGATAGCAATAAGAAAATCCAATGTTAATATTTTGCTCAAATAATAATTTAAAAATATATATATATGAACTGTCTTATAATATTTTGAAAACTGTATTTAAAATTGACGTTTTGTTTCGAACAAATTAAATACGTCAATTATTAAAATTGTGCGTCACGAGGTGTGAAATGTAAAAATATCTATCCCGACAGTATTGTTTTTATATGTCATTTCAACAGTACTTTGTATGTTTATAATTTTTTGTTTACAAATTAGCACCCCCCTACAATATTTTAAAAATAAGTGATATCGTTAAGGAACCATAAATTAGTAGCGTAGCTAATAATGGATATAACAATGACAGTGAAAGTAAAGTGTTAACAATGCTGGTACTTAGAAAGATAATCTAATAATATTAATAAGTGTGATAAATATGTTTATAAAATAGAACGAAATTGAAGAATCGCTCAAAAACTTACACAAGAATACAAATTGTACGTAACAATGAATCGATAAACTACAGACGAAAGTATAGACGTACATAAATTACATGATAAAGTAAGCGTACAAGACTGGTTTTTTTTAAAAACAAATATTCTTTGTTGTGGAACCAATATTAACGGAGTATTTTCATTTTAAAACTCAAAATATTCCAGTTGTTTATTAGTGTAACGTAAAGAGTATCACATATTTAGAAGTAACAAATAAGTATTATTTTCTAAAAGGGACGAAACAATAAAAAAATTTGAGTTCTAAAACGCGCCAAACCAAAAGTTACGACGACACCGCTCAAGAAATGACTGCGACAAAGGCGGTAAAGACAGAGTCCCGAAACGGGCACGAGTTGGCTCCGCTAAACGCGCGGAACGGCGCTACCAACGTGACAATCGTGGTGACGCCGTCCGTCGGTAGCGGGAACGCATCGCGACGCGGTAGTTTGGCGTCGTCGATCGGTGGGGGGGACAACAGGGCGGAATGGAACAACAAAATGCAGTTTTTCCTGAGCATCATCGGTTACAGTGTGGGACTCGGCAACATCTGGAGGTTTCCATACCTCTGTCAACAGAACGGCGGTGGTACGTATTGCGCATGCGTGACGTTTTCTTTCCTCGTACACACACGGTATTTGTAGGATGTTTTTTTATCAACTGTCTTACTACCCGTTTGAGTTTTAAGATTACGTATTAATTACGTTAATGGTTTTGAGGGATTAGGAAGGTTATATACATTAAGGAAATGTACCCAAATTTGCGTGGAGTGAGAGTGGAAACCCATTTTGGAAAAATCCCCCATAGTACATCCAACAGAGACTTGAACCTCAATCTCCCCGTCATCAGCATTCTAGTCCACTTCGAGAGCAGCGCTATGGACCATGTGACCACCGAAGTGGTTTTCATAGATATTATCGATACCTATAAAACAATACTAATAAAAATATAATAATAAAGTAAAATGTTAAAGATGTTTATCACAAAATAAATGTTTGTATTTTTTTAAAAGTAGCCCATCTTCTTATTAAGAACGTTAGTTACAGTATCCCCGTGGCTTCTTTGGTGCTGACTGACAGCTCACTGCTGACGGCTTTGAAAAGTTACCAGACCAAATTATATATCCCTATGCCAAACCAAATTATCTTAAAAAATATGTATTTAGCAGCTGTCGCTTCTGACAGTCAACATTTAGGTATATACCTAAATGTTAACTGTCAGAAATCAGCTGTGAGCTGTCAGTCAACATCAAAGAAGCCACGGGTCTACTATAGTCATAGTAAGACACTTTTAGAGCAATTAAAAATAAACGATAAGTATCCATTCATGACATATGCCACTCATAATCATACTAACCCTACCGATCAAACTATCAATAGGTCAGGTAACCAACCCACTTCGGTTGCTGCACGGTCAAACGCGCTACTCTCGCGATAGACTAGACTACCGATTACGGGGTGATCGGTCGGGTGTACTGTCGGTAGTATTCCGAAATGTTATTCCCCTCTCCCTCCACGCAAATGCGGATACCCTTTCATACTATAATTATAACCTTCCTAATCCCTAAAACCATTAGGGTAAATATTATATTTAAGCTTATAGCCCGGATGGTTGGTAAGACGCGGTGCTAGTAGTAATAATATAAAAAAGGACAGGTAAAGGAGTCTGGTGATGACAATCTCACATATGTGGAGCACACGATCAATAACTGTGTCAGCTGGTTAACTAGAGCAGGTTAGCCAAGTGCTGAATATTGGCGCACGGGTGACAGCTTGGACTGTGTGACGCGTACACTCATTTTACTCGGAAAGCTCGGGTTCGACCCAGAACGGATGCCACTTTGAATATTCACCCTTGTCCGATACTTTATCTCATTTGGTAGTGTGTTTTTCTACTAAGATAATGGTTCCGGGTTCAATTCTTGGCTTTGTAGAGAAATGTATCATTGGTGAAATGTGGATTTTCCCCTTTCACATTGATGAATTAATGACTGGGGGCTGGATGTTGTGTCTGTTCTAGATTTAAGTTAGTAGTATAGTCTATATAATCTTGTACTGATATAATCAGTCTATTTAGAAAGTGCACGTTAAATATATCAAATAAAGAACAAAATGAAATGNAAAAAGTGCAAGTTAAATAATTCAAAAAAAAAACAAAAAGAAATGTTTATACTCCGCCCCCCCCCCCCCAACACACACACATCGTGGTGTAAAATCCTTTCATCTGCTTTAATTATTACCAGTAAACCCGTGCGAAACTTTCGTACATTCAACCTTCCCTACCCCCCTCCCCCAAAAAAATTATTTAGTATTTTGTTGGGTTGTTGAAATTAAATACTCAGCGAAGTGTATACACAAAATAGCAAAGATAGTTTATTAATGTGAATGTATTTACAATTTACAAAACCTTTTTGTATACAATATTTGATGTGAGAATGCAATCATCTTGAATTATTTGTTTGACACGTTCTGTAATCGATACAAACATATTGTTAGATTTAGTGATTGTTGAAAAGGCTACATAAAGTTGTCCGTGAGTAAATACAGCATTTGGCAAGTACAATCCAGTCCCTGGGGCTTATTGACAACATAAATAATATATAGGTTTTTCTTTTAGCTTACATTTTAAACAAACAATGTGTTTTAACGTAAACTGAGTATGCTATGTCAGAAGTCGGTAAAAAATCCTATCCACTAATACCTTATTCATCGCTGTAGGCTTTGTATTAGTTGATAAAAAGGGATTTTGACAACAAAAATAATATATAGGTTCTTGTCGCCGCGTCTTCCACGCGATTGTGACGACTCAGATTATTCGACCACTAAAACGGGCTTAATTTAGTTTTTTTACTTTAATTATTTAATTTATTTAACGTGCACTGTCTGAACCGACAGATTATATCAGGTACACGAGAATTTCTATAAGCGAGAGCAAAAGTACCTACCAATTTTGCCGGGAAAGTTATTTACACATACCTTCCAAGGTTCTTTTACACGCCAAAATCGACATGGAACCGACGGCTATACTTCTTCTTCGAAGAAAGTTGTGCTACGGATTTTTATCATTCAAGAAAAATTCGTTAACCCCAGCTGTGTTTGAACCCACAAAAATCGGGTTTTGAAGCGAGTACTCTAGCCCAAGACCACAGAAGTTGACCACTTTTCTCACTTTTATACTTTTTATTTCTCTACAGGTCATTTTTAAATATGGTTTACACCATCATATTTTACTGGTACCAGTCGTTACTGGACTGCCAACATGACAGTGTAAACCTATATTTGCGTGCAAATTAAAGAGTTTGCATGACGTATGTTCTGCTTGCATGAATATTCGTGCACTCGAATAGTTTGCCGCCAGTAGTTGACTGTCTCGTCAGCTGAACATGTGCGCTAATTTTACCCGCAGGCCCACCAGGTGCTCAAACCAAGCCCGGTGCTAGGGGCAAAGTGTGGGCACCCTCTCTTTGTAATATTCGACTCCGGCGGTGGCGAAAACATAAGCCTATTTGTCTATGGGGCGGGGGCAGCTAGCAAAAATAACAAAAAAAGAGGGAGGATATTGGAGGTGGAAATGAACCATCACCCATTAAATGTCTAGTAAATATTTACTGTGTTCTTCCTCTGTAAGTTTTTTGAATGATTCAAATAGGTGAAGGTCGAGTGTGGTAAATCAATTGGAAGGATGAGGCCATGTAAGACGTGGTTAAATGTTGTAGATGAATGTTTGAAAAAGAGAAACATTTAAGAGTGTTAAACCTAGTACGCACTAGAATACAATTTCCCTAAAACTTTACTTGCAAACAGCTTGTAAACAGCTTGCAAACAATAATTGGGAAACATCTTTTTCAAACAATTGGAAAACAGTTTGCAAACAATTAGGAAACAGTTTTCATACAGCTTGCAAACATTTGGGAAACAGTTTTCAAACAGCTTGCAAACAGTTGGGAAACAGTTTTCAAACAGCTTGCAAATAATTTGGAAACATTGTTTGCAAACAATTGGGAAACACTTTGCAAACAATTGTGAAACAGCTTGCAAACATTTGGGAAACAGTTTTCAAACAGCTTGCAAACAGTTGGGAAACAGTTTTCATACAGCTTGAAACATTTGGGAAACAGTTTTCAAACAGCTTGCAAACAGTTGGGAAACAGTTTTCATACAGCTTGCAAACATTTGGGAAACAGTTTTCAAACAACTTTCAAACAGTTGGGAAACAGTTTTCAAACAGCTTGCAAATAATTTGGAAACATTGTTTGCAAACAATTGGAAAACCCTTTGCAAACAATTGGGAAACAGCTTGCAAACAATTGGGAAACGATTTTCAAACAGCTTGCAAGCAATTGGGAAACATTTTGCAAACAATTGGGAAACATTTTGCAAACAGTTTGCAAATACAAATAGTCGTGTTCTCCAAGAAGGACGCATGTTACTTGTCATTCATTTCAAATGGGCTACAAGAAACAATGTTTGCTTGTCTGGACGTGTTTGCCAACATTCCCAGCAACAAACAACGTGGACCAGTTTGCTTTTACTTTTCACAGGGCTCACATCAGTTCCTGGTTTGGTTTGTCATTTTGTCATGCCGTGGTCAGCCAAAAAGACTTTGGTAATTATAGAGATATTTCCCACAAACACATCGTTGTGGGATGGGGTATTCGTGAACTATAAAAATCAATTAAAAAAACTATATGCTTATAATGAAATAGGTGAAAAGTATTAATTTGGTCCGAGATTCTTTAATAACACGGTAGAAAATAAAATGTTGTTTAGCAAGCTTGGAGGTAGTAACGGGAATTGCAAGGTTAATAACCTGCTAGTCAGGTATTAACGAATATTGTGAGAGTCGCCGTTGGTACAATAGTTCCTAAAAGCTGTCGGGAGGGGGCGGGGGGGATCTTCCGACCGTTAAAGGTCCGGCGAACATTTAGAATACTTCGTTCATGCCAAGCCACGAGTACCAATGGGAGTGTTTTCCTGATGTTTAAAAAAATATATCGAGTCGATGAGGAGACTCGTTACTCTTTTCTCTCCAGGTTTGCGCCAAGGACGCTCCCGGGTCAACTCTTGGGAGTGAAGTTTTGTGAATCTTTGATCAACACCTCGCGCTAGCCGCTCAGGTCGAATTAGTATAATAGAAAAACAGGCGTGATGATCAATAGTAATTAGATTACATCACGACTAAAACAATTGATATTATGAATTTATCTTAAATCTGTTGACGGCCACTCTTACACTAAACAAGACGCGTGACGTGTATCAAATGAAGTATTAGAAGCCAACCGATATAATAAATAAATAGTAATTTAATTATATGGTTTTCAGTGGCGGCTCGTGTATAGGCACTGCAAAACTGCAGCACCCCCTATTTTCACTTGATATTATCGATAACGTTTAATATAATGAGGTTCATGCCCACCCGAGGGCGCAGTTATTTACCCGCCTCTGTGGCGTAGTTGGCTAACGCGCTTGTCGTGTTGAGCTAGACTGCTGAGGACGGGGAGATCGAGGTTCGAATCTCGGTCGGGTGAACTGGGGTGGTTTTTCCTAAATGGTTTTCCACTCTCCCTCCACGCAAATGCGGGTTCACTTCCTCTAATTCAACCTTCCCAATTCCTAATCCATTAACGTAATTAGTACTTAAAGCGTATAACCCGAACTGGTAGTAAGACGCGGTGCTAAAAAAATAATAATATAGTGAGTCCTTTTTTCTTTAATTCTTTCTTTATTTTTGTAGTACAATATATATTAATGTCTACTTCAGTAGCCATTCCCCAGCTTATGAAAAATATACAAAAACCTTTTATGGAACTGTGTGCTTCACAGTGCCAGTGACGTGGTGTTTGACTATTGAGCGCATGCCCACATAGAAGGGGGGTGGGGAGGAAGGTGGGACTGCCAGGTAGAGAGAGCACTGTTGCTCTCGCAGTGCGGGCTCTGACATAATGGTGGAAGTAAGTGTTTTTTTTACTCAGCGTGTGTTGTGCTTAAAAACCGTGTACCATATTCTTGAATGTGATAAAGTGTAGAATTAGATTATTATTCTGCTTCCAGCTATTCTGTTTGATTCATTTTTTTTTCAGTTCTTTTATTTAACAAAAAAACTTTAGCCATGGCTTTGTATACCAAAGAAATAAGTTCTGTAACTGTAAGTGAACTTGAAAAGCTTAAGTTTTCACAGTTCTCTCTCCATGAGAAAGTTACAGTTAAGAAAAGAGGTCGTTCAACAGCTGATATTCTAATATCTCAGCCATGCAAAAAGCAACAACAAGAAATATATTCGTAGCTTTAATCCTGAATGATACCAACGGAAAAGTTGGCTTTGCAGCTGTGAAGTTAAAAAAAAAATGCACTGTTTTGCTTCTCGTGTTAGCAGCACCCACACTAATTTTAGCTATGAGCCGCCACTGACACTAGCCTTAAAGATCGGGTACGTTCGTTCGTCCAGCAACCTTGGTCTCACGAGTAGTTCGCTGATACAAAAGCCTTGTCCTTGACATTTGACGATCTAAGCGAGTGTGTGTGTGTTATATCTTGTCACCACCATTTAACACCTTCTGTGACTTGTCATGATGGAAATGACATGTGTCACATTAGCAGGATGCTGCTGACTCCTTCACTAACAAGACCTTTCTTTATAAGCTCGTTATCAACGCACACGACACGTGGAGCACTGGGTGGGAGGGATGGGTGTCATGCACAAGTTCCAGCGCGGCGGGGGTAGAAAGAAGGGTGGACCAGTAATATATTTGTTTATGTAGAGACCCAACATTTTTAATCAAACGTTGCCAGTGTTGACATGTCAACGTTGACCAGATGTGAGTATTTCGTTCTACCTCAGTTTAAGATTACCCCTACTGACTACTGTACATCTTTTTTTTACTTCCATGTCTTACTACCCGTTCGTGTTATAAACATATGCACTAATTACGTTAATGTGTCAGGGATTAAAAAGGTTGAATTTAGACAAAGTGTAGCCTTATTTGTGTGCAGGTAGGGGGAGGGGGGGGGGATAAACAACCTCGGTTCACGAAACCAGAATTTGGGCCCTCGTCATCGAAAGTCGAGTCTATTCTGAGAGAGACGTCAAAGTACCATCCGGCAGTCGAACACAGGATCTATAGGCTCGTAGCCAGGTGCAATGACCACAGGGTTGGTTATTTTTATCACTGAAATTAAGATTACATCCACATCCCCATATCAACTATTTTTAATTACGCCACTGTACCTCATTATTGTAATTAGATGCAGATAGCGCGTGGTAAGATGAGATGTAAAAATAAATAAAAAGACAGTATCGATGAATTTACACGCCCTACTTGGCTGCTGTAAATCAGAACAGGTCTTTATAATAAACAGCGCTGGTGATGTATTTGGAGACTAGGCTTTGTTTGTTTATCGGACTAATCTAGAGACAAGATGCTTGTAAAGAAAATAGACCTCCCCCACCCACCAGACAAGATATTTCCCCTTGTCCGCCGAACTTGGAACACACAACTGGGTGCCAGGGAAACTAGGCGCCCAAAGTAACCCCACTTTTTTTATTTAAAACATTTTTTCACTTTTTTTTCTAGTATAATACGATGCACTTTTTTTCTTTTTAATTAAAAAGTTATGAGTAAAAGCAAAAGATGCACTCTTTGATTATGCGCAACATCATATTTTATTTAAATGTTCTTTGTATTGTATTAATGCATTGCAATAGCTAGGTTAGGTTAGGTTAGGTTAGGTTGGGTTAACTTTACAAATATGAATTAATTAAGTTTCCTCTACTAAGATTTTTCTAAACAGCTCCAAAAATGAATATTTACGTAATTGAAAAAAAATATGATGTTGCACTGAAAAATATTATTAGTTAAAAAAAAAGTTCATTTTTAGTTTTTACCCATCACTTTTTAATTTTAATTGAAAAATATAGGAAAAAATTGTTATTATTTTATATTTAAAAAAAGTGCATTGCATTATATTATAAAAAAGGTAATCAAAAAATAAAATAAAAAAGTGTTTTTGTGAACGTCCAGTTGTCCTGGTACCCAGTTCACACGCGCCCAGTTGACCGCGCCCAGATGGCGGCGCCCAGTTGTCCTAGACCGCTCTACCGGTGTAAACAGGTTTTGCGGTAGAATTGAGTAGTCGGGCGTGTCTCTACAAGTATTGTTTAAAAATACGAAGGCTGTTGTCAAATTATTACTATCGTTGATTAATATCTTAATTTATTACATACGAAAATGAAGTGGATGGAAGCTGAAACTATAAAATTAGTGGAGCTATATAAAGATTACGAGTGTATATGGAACATTAGTAGTGTTAACTATAAAATTAAACAAATGAGGGAATCAACTTATGAATAAATCATAAAAAAATATGACAAATTAAAATGTTGATGTCCCTTCTGGTGCATCTCGTCTTCTAATCTATTCTCTAACCCATAGTTTTTTTTTTCTCTAGTAGTTTCATACACTAAAACCTCTGAAACTTTATTTAAAAAAACATTTGCAATTATTTTTAAGCATTTTTTTCACAATAGCACGATGATGACGCAATGCAATATTCATTGTAATCAACTTTAAAACTGAACTCTCCTTTACCAAAATTAGTAGAGTAGAGTGATTTGGAGAAAAAGTATGCTAGTTTACTCTACTACTAACTCTACTGAGACCTTAGCCTTTAAGAGAGACTCAAAATATACCACCTCTTCTATCCTACTGACCCAGTTGATGCTGAGAGGGATCAATATATCAGAGGCCCTTCGCCAGAACGTTGTGGCCTGCGACGAGATCTTCCGTCTAACTCTGGACTGGAGAAACAGGTTCGATCCTTGGACGAATAATGTTCCCTGACACAGGTCCGTGAAGTTGGCAGCACCTCTAACAGCACAAATTCTGAAACCTATATCAATATTTAGTGCTGAATTTGTGCCACAAGAATATCCTATCCCCATAATTTGTGCCGCCATAGTTTTCGTATGTGGATAGGATATTCTTGTGGCACAAATTCAGCACTAAATATTGGCATAGGTTTCAGAATTTGTGCCGTTAGTGATGCTGCCAACTTCACGGACCTCCCTGACACCCGCTTCGGTGGCCGCATGGTCTAACACGCAACTCTCGCAGTAGACTAGACTACCGATGACGGGGAGATCGAGGTCCGAATCTCAGTCGGGTGAACTGAGGTGATTTTTTTTTTCAAAATAGTGTTCCACTCTTCTTCCACGCAAATGCGGGTATACTTCTTTTAAAAATAACCTCCATAGTCCCTAAAACCATTGCCGTAATTAGTACATAAGTGTATAAGCACGGGTGACCTGGTGGTCTAGGGGTAAGGTGTCAGACTTCTATGCTGGCGGCCAGGGTTCGATCCTCGGTCCCGGCACAGATTTATCTGATTTCCAAACCCTTCCTACACCTCTGACAAGACATCTTGTGAATGTGTGGAATGCCAGGTCGCCACCGTGGTTCGGATTCCACGTTAAACTGTAGGTCCTTCATTTCATCTCACAATCACCCTACCATTACACATTAGCGTAAGTGCGTATAACCCGAACGGGTAGTAAGACGCGGTGCTAATAATAATGTATAAGCACACTACTGTGGCACTATTAGTCCACTCCTACTCCACTCACACAACCGGTCCACTCAGAAGTGTTCTTGCATCCTAATCTAGACGCCAAGCTCCTTTAGTCTGATTTGCCGGCAACGAGAGGCCGAGGCTCGAATCACGGCCGGGTGTATTGAGAAGGTTATTTTTTCCTAAATGGTATCCCATGCTCCTTTCCTACCAATATGGGTACATTACCCTTGTAACCCCTACCACATAATGATATATATACAGGGTGGTCGGATACTCACAGCCCAAACTACACAAATAGTTTGTTTGAACCGAAAGTATTACAAAATACCTGTACATTTACATTCAGGAAAACTATACTAATACCCAGAGCCCTGATTTTATGGTGAATAAAAAAGCCCAATTTCGTTTTTAAGTTTCCCAAAAGCGATGAATAAGCGGTGAATTACAAAAATCCTATTTTTGCGACGAAATTATCGAATTAAGACAAAAGCGTTAAAAAAGTGGTTTTTACCAAACTTTCGTGATTAAGGTGACTTTGTTGGGTTAAAACTAGACTTCCAGGACAATGTTTGAAACAGGTAAACTAAACATATTGAAGTGAAAACCAAAAATTACATTTTGTTTGGACAAAACGGTAAAAAACACTAGTCCGCAAAAAAATGTGCTGTCAACTTATTAAAAAAGTAAGATTTAGCGGCAGCTGGTCCGGGAAAAGTATGTACAAGTCACAAAGACAAAATATTACACAAAAATTTATTTTTCAATATCCCAAAATATTAGCGCGAATGCCGAAAATCGCGACTAAATCGCGATTATCGCGGACATCGTTTAAAATCGCGAATATCGCGCTAAAACGCCGATTTCGCGAATTAACGCGACAATTCTGAGCATATATTTGCAATCAGGGTAACCTGAAATGTGAACATGTGAAAGAAAAAATGCCATATCTAACATTCGCGAACTATCGCGATCTCCACAAACGCAGGGCTCTGATAATACCATTAAATGTTGTTTAAAGATGTCGGAGTGTGTAATACCACGCGCCTAGCTCCTATGCAACTTGTTGTACAGGCATGCTTGCACAGCTTTGCTCACCCGGGGCTGTGCACAGAAACTTTGAACACAATTTAATGGTATTAGTATAGTTTTCCGGATGTAGGTGTATGGAGATTTTGTATTACTTTTGGTTCAAACAAACTATATGTGCAGTTTGGGCTGTGAGTTTCCAAACGCACTCTATAGATAATCCACAAAACCCGAACGGATAGTGAGACGCGGCGGGAAAAGAAAATCACAACCCCCCCACCCTCTTGAGAAGAACTGGCCGAGGTCTAAGTTCATCCAAATGTATGGGGCTTCCCTCAGTCGGGTGGTAAAAAAAAAATCTTGTGACTGAGGTGATGTGGAAATAAAGTCGATATTGAGGAGTTCGTTCAAACTCGCACTTCTAGTAGAGCTATTATAAATATCCTAGTAATGTGAATATCAATCAAATCAAAATCCTTATTAGTCTCTTTTTCGAAGATAATGATTGACTGTGCAAAAAGAGGACTTTCTTATGTTTTTAAATGGCTAATATTTCAGTTACTAAGGCACCCCCCTACATACCACAGTATCTGTTGAAGTTGGGTAAGGTCGGGCATCAATTTCCTTCCCTTGCACCTGGGGCACAGACAAGGTATACACCAAACCAATGGCCTTCGCGTTCATGGACACAGCTTCAGGCCTTCAACACTGGGATTGTTACTTGCAGTCTCTAAAAAAAATTATCTCACTTTAAAGATGGCTTTACTTGAGCGCAAACAAAAATAGTCTTCTTGTGACAATAAACCATCTTTCACAAAACTAGGTTCAGGTAACTTCCCCATCCCCTTCTCATAAACCAATCCCCCCGATTGTCTCGTTATAAACAATCTTAAAATACCTTTGACTACAGTAGCCCCATGGCTTCTTTGGTGCTGACTGACATCTCACAATTGACTTCTGACAGTCAATATATACCTAAATGTTGACTGTCAAAAGTGACAGCTGCTAAACACATGTTTTTGTAGATCAAATGGTTCAGCGTAGGGATACATAATTTGGTCTGGTAACTTTTCAAAGCTTTTAGCTGTCAGCTGTGAGCTGTCAGTCAGCACCAAAGAAGCCACGAGGCTACTGTAGTTACTTGTCTGAAAAGGTTTGTTAATTGAAAAGGGAGTAAAAGGGTGAATTGGGAGGAGGGTAGGGATTGCTGTTACCAGAAATATTGTGTTCGGACCGCCGTCACCCCTTGGAAACTATCTCTCCAGCTTGTAACCCATATTACAACGAACAATTTGAAAGCGAGTTGTTTCACTTTGAAGTAATTATCAGTGAGGATTGCAACTAGCACTGCCCAGTGTCCAACACGACACCTCCCTAAGCCTGTTAATTCATTACTGTGATAGGGGAAACCCCGATTTCAACCAGTGATGTTTCGGCCATACCAGTAATCGAACTCGTGCCCCTTAGTTCTGTGGGCATATGCGCTACCAAACGAGCTGAAGTGTCGGGCTTTTTTTCAAAGTTTAAAAAAAAATCTAATATATTCATCTGCTGTGCAGATAGTTACTTGTAGACCTATTTTAATTTTTCAAAAGGGGATCTTAATGTTTATATAATTTTTACCCGCGTCGGTGTGTACACGGAATAAATATCAGGCTCATCTAGTTTGGCTTGCTGGTGACAGCAAAGTTGGGGGTTCGAATCTTGGACGTGTGTAATAAGGGTGTTTTTTTCCCTTATATGACTTATCCACTCTCCCTTCACGCAAATGTGAGTACAACTCTTCTCAATTCATACCCGCTTCAGTGACCTAACGCTCCAAGGCGTCAATACAGTGTTAGACTGGTCTGCTGTTGACTGGGAGGTAATGGTTCACATCTGGGATCTATTGACGGTGTTTTTTTTCCCTTAAATGGTTTCTTACTCTTCTTCTAGACAAATGCGGGTATATTACCTCCAAAATGCTTCTTTCTTCATCCCTACCCCATTAGCGCCGTTGAAAACTAATACGCGTACAATTCCAACGCGTAGTGAGACGTAGTTAAAAACATAATTAAGGCATTAATAAACTTTTTTTTGTGTGTCGACGCATCTTTAAAATGTTATGACCGGTATGGCCACATGGTCTAAGGCGTTACTCTCACAAAATACTAGACTGCCAATTACGGGGAGTTTAAGGCTCGAATCTCGGTCGGGTGTATAGAGGGTGTTTTTTTTTCTTCCCCATAGTGGTTTTCCACTCTCCCTCCACGCGAAGCATATAGCCCGAACGGGTAGTAAAATGCAGTGTTTTATATATGTACAATTATGATTACTATGCAGGCGCTAATATAATAACACCACACAGCCTTCAATTTATGAACACAAAAGAGAACCTGGTACGACTGTCCTCTAGATGTTAGTTGGGGTCCATTCGACGAGAATGACACAAAAAAGGGCGTCTTGCAGCGTCGGCCTTGCAAGACACCCACATGTCCCCTCCCTCTCCCCCTCCCCCCACCCCCTTCGGCGCCAATACGTGAGGCCGGGACGAATACGTGACCTGTCTAACATGCAACCGACACAGTTTCTATTTACGTGCTTATACACGTTTTGCATTTACTTACGACAGCTCTCCGTCGAGGGTTAAAGTGCTCGCCCCAGGATTCGATGTCCTTGGATTCAAACCCAACAGGGATCGACGGATTTTTTTTTTTTTCTCGAGCGATAAAAATCCGTTGCACAACTTCCTTTCGGAGG
>CABFVZ010002693.1:83274-105098 GCA_902151445.1 Timema monikensis | reverse complement strand
ATTAGGAGTGAATTAATCACAAGTCCGACATGTTTCGGCGCTCGATAGGCACCATCCTCAGGTCATAAATGAATCCTGAAATGAGCTCATTTCGTGAATGGAAGAATCTAGAACTGTGTTCACGGTATTGACCGGCAATCTTAATGGAAAGAGAACGTTGGGGAGACAGACGCGGATGTGAGACAATTAAAATAAGATCTGAAAGAGATAGGGTGTAATGAAGTGGACTGGATAGATCTTTCTCAAGATAGGGTTAGGTGGCACACTTTTGTATTTGCAGCAATGAACTTTCGAGTTCCTAATGGTATCAAGTGGGGCCTAAGTAAGTTAGCATAGTAATCAATGAAATTTAAATAAAAATTCCTGAACCAAAACAATATATATATTGTTATAGAAGCCTCATAAAGTGTATTCATTTTATAGTTAAATTATAAAACTCAAACTTAATGTAATTAAATTAAACTACTAGAATAGTAAGCCTATAATTTAAAATAAATAAATTATATATTTTATTTTAATCTCCTAAATTCATACAAATTTCATTTGCAAACTATGCATAGGCCTCCTGAAAAGAAACAAAATATATTTAACCAATAAATAAATGTAGCCTATCGTGCTGCAATACCTGCACAGCTTTGAAATTGAGTTGCACTTAAAGTGGGGTTGACAGAGTTGTAAATTGACCTGCTGACTCCATCAGTACCGCAAGGGTTGTTTCCTGCCCAAAACCCTCCATGAAGGTTCCAGAGACCATACTCCATCTGAACACAAAGATGAATCGCAATTTACTATAATTCATTAGGGTAGAGTTACCAATGAATAGGTATATATTCTTAAAAATCTAATATGGGGGATTAAGTTCCTGTTTGTAAGTTTAATATATATTTGATGGAAACACCATATCACAACAAACTAAGTTTTTTATTAGTTAGTTTAACATCAATGTTATTACAAACTTACAATTGGGGCCGTGAAAAATAAAATTTGGAAGTGAAAACCCATTTACCACCCCCCTCCCCTTCCATCCTATAAAACTATAAAACTAATGCCAATGCACATGTGAAAAACCAACCCCAGTGCAACTGGTCAAATTAAAACTTGGACCACCACATTTAATGCGAGCCTGATGATTTGTAATGCGTAGTTACTTTTGAAGAAAGAAAATACGAGGGTGAGGTGGGGTCAGGCTAAGTATAGGCCCTATATTTAAAAAGAGTTAGGTCTTATAACAGTTCTCGTCTTCAGGCCCAAGTTTTTCTTATTCAAAATTAATTGCACAAATATAATCTCATAAATAATCCAAAAAATAAACAAACTTTTGCAAACGTTGTTAGAAACTTTCATCCAATCAATGAAGCAAACTTTGTAACCACTTAAGGTAAAATCAGTTCAAAACAACACACCATAATGACCTTGAAAACAATTTTAAATTTATAAAATTGACATTTGTTAGCCCTAATATTAGGATTCAGAAATACTCTTTAATATAGTCAAATATAATAAAACCCTTGCAATATTGTAAAATAAAACATTTATCGCAATATAAATACATTTGCAAATACAAATTTCGAAAACACAACAAAAAGAGAATATTTATTACTAAGCCCTTATTTTATTGACATATAATTAAAATGTTGCCAACAGTTTAGAAAATAGACTTGTATCTAATACAAAAGAATAAAAGGCTATAATGCTGAGCGCTCTGTCCAGTTACCTCTAATCAGTGATCTCCATTATATATTGGATGGACATGAGCACACCCCTTTCAACGGAACAATCGTGACTCTAAAGTCTGTCATCTGTTATTAACGAGGGGACAGATTTAACGGGTTTCTTGTATTGTACAAAAACGTGTTTCTGGTGAATAAAAGTATTATTGTTTGAAAATAGTGGAGAAATATACCTCACTTAAATGAAGACACATTTACATTAAAGGATATAAAATTAAGTTTTAAAGATAAATCGTACAAATAATATAATATTAACTATAGTATATGTATCTATTGCCCATGTTGTTTACATTCTGCCAAGACTACATTATATTTAAAATTGGTTATTAACTTCATATATTAGTTTCAGAAAAAATATTATAGTTAAAGTTCGAAAACTAAAATGAAAAAGGTACCGGTAGCTTAAAATGTAGTTACATTTGATTTGGTTAAATATCTCCTTGGTTATTATTTTTTATTACCTTCTCCTTATTTGATATAACAGTGATGTTGAAGAGCTTAGAAACTAGGCTCTTCAATGACGACGAAATGTTTCGGTGATGTTGTGCCATCTTCAGGCATGAGGAAAACCATTGTAATTGTCAATGTTTTTCTTTCTTCAAATGCACTGAGGATATTGTTTTCAATAAGCCAGGAGTACTTGTACTTGCATTTGATTTATTCCTGATTCCACTTTCTTGATTTTCCTGTTAGTTCACTCCCGTTCTGACCCAACTAACCTAGCCCTATCTCACCACGAATTTTGTCTACGAGATAACCCGTAAGACATATTTTGTTCGTCTCTACACCGACATATTTATATTTAGAAGAAAATTGTACAGCCTCCTAAACAAAGTAACGTTGTCTGAGCGTAATACATTAACTAAAGAAAAGTCTGTAATATAATAAAGAATGTAATTTCCCCGAGACAACTGATGTACAGGGCAGGAAATAAATATATGTTCTAATGTTTCCGGAACGTGGCAAACAGCCCAATGTAAGGACGGTACCTTACGCATCAAATAAAGTCGGTATTTCATGTAGGCGTGCACGAGCCGAAGGCGGATTATTTTACAAATAAACTTTCGAGTGTCCTTAACTCCTGAAAACCATGGTGTAACTAATTTTATACCCCAAACCCTATGGTACCATTTTGCTTTCTGCTGGCATGTGGTCTCCCACCATTCGCTCCATTTAAACCGACTTCTGTGTTTTACCCTCGGTATAAAGTCGCTATACGGTAGCGGGATTTCCTGCACAATGTAAATTAAATTTACGTTAGATAACTAACTATCTACTCTTTCATTACCTATTATACCCACGTGACTAGGAATCCATTGGAACCTCAATTCGTAGCCCCTATCTCGTAGAGAGGCGCACTCTTCAAGCATTTTAATTATCATTGGATGTGATGAAGGGCTTGACAAGCCACTTATAGACTCCAAAGCGCCACGGGAGTCGCATAATACAACTAAAAGCTGCGGACGTAAAGATAAGATATATTTCAATGCCTGTAGGTGAAACACTGTACTGGATAGGAAGAGAAAAAAATATACTGACGGAGTTCATTCAAATCCAAAAAACTATACACCAGAGAAGGCCAACTTTTGTTTAACCAATATTGTTTTGTTTCAACATACTTTGTAAGGATCCGAATTCTGCGTCGCAGATAACTAGAAGTTGAACAATATTTAGTAAAAAAACTTGTCCGCCAACAGACGGCGCCTAGGAAATAAAGGGAGTTCTCCCACTTATGTAAGGAGTGCGTTGGTTGATGATGTACGACAAGCGCCCAGGCACAGACTTAAAGCAGAATATTGGATCTTATACAGCTTTGCTGGTGTGGATCGTGATGCAGTGTGATATAAAAAACACCCATAATCCAATCGAGACCGTATAAGCCCAAGGTACATTTGTAACATTGTATATGTGTGAGAGACCCACGAGGCACCCGCCACTGATCTCATAGTATTTATAAACCTGTCATATATTCATGATAATTAAAAAAAATGAGGGAGCCAAGATCGCTTCATGTCTAGTGTAATGCCTAAAAATCGCACCGTCGGCTGTACCTGAATTCGATGGCCTTTATAAACTAGCCTAATTGAGTTATCTCGCACACTATGTCAGGTGAAGATTATCGCAAATCACTTAGATATATTTAGAGTAAAAAAGTGGGCTGTCAACCAATTTGAAAGCAAAGAAAACACTGATTGTAACTTACCCACCCACTCGGACAAGTTACAAGACCGAATTTATATTACCACGTCATCTGCATATTGTAGAGTCGTTATACCAACCGGAAAAGAGCTATCAATATCGTTCGAATAGACTGCATATAACAGAGGACTTAGCACTGATCCCTGTGGTAGGCCCCTTCGTTGGGTTCTAGGAAATTATCTAGCTGGTCCTATCTTTACAGTGTACGATCTATTCTGAAATAGATAGCTTAACCAGTAATACAGCTTGCTAGAATAACCCAGGCAAAAAAGTTTATCAACTAACACAGAATGCTTTAAATTATCTTACGCATCCTGTATATCGAGGAAAAAGGCTGATACAAATGAGTTTTGTGATAGATCAATTTGAATATCAGAAACTAATATAAAGAGGTTATAAAGTGTGGAACGTCCCTTTCTAAAACCAAATTGCATAGGATTAAGCAATTCGTTAATTTCCAGATATTCTTCTAAACGTGCTTTAACTAAGTGTTTCATGATTTTACTAAACCAGAACAAGAGTGCAATAGACCGATAAGAGCTCATTAACTCCGCGCTTTTACCCGGTTTTAGAATAGGAATCATAAAGGAAATTTCCCACGCCTCCCACAAGGAGCTAAATATCTCTAGCAGCACTCGTCGAGAAACAGACGACAATTTTGTCAACATACCATAGGACACATTGTCTGGACCAACCGCCGTGTGTCGCACTAGATTCAACACTGCCCTTAATTCATTGCCAGTAAAACTTTTATTGAGCTCAGAAACACCCAAATTGGGGAATTCCAACGGGGAGCACATAACTGAATCCGCCATCATCCTATAAGCGAATGAATCTGCCCATGCCTCTAAATCAACAGTAGGGATCCCAAAGTTTGTAACAATACCCTTGAACCATTTGATTTTATGCCAAACCCGTATCAGAGATACATCGGGGGAAAGAGACTCGCAATATAACCGCCAAGAATCATGCTTCGCACGTAGAAGAGTTCGCCGCTTAGCAGCTGCCATACGACAGTAGCTTTCATAGTTAATCAGGTTAAAATTTTGTTTTAAACTATATAATGATAACCTCCTTTGAGCGATCGCTTTAGAACATGACTCTGTCCACCACGGACAGTGCTTAATACTCCTATGACCCCCACTATTTTAGGTTGGTACCAGGGTCGGCTCGTTTCTAAGGCGCGGAGGCGCGCGCCCCCCATCCCCCTGAATCCCCAGTTCCTTTTATAGCTATTATTCGCACTCTCACGAGAATTTTATCTTGCCATAATAGTTTCAAAAAAAATATGTTTTTTGGTTTAAGTAATAGCAGGCAATGATTTTAAAATGGCATGCGGTCGGGCGCGAGGCAGTCAGAGCCTGATATTGTGAAATTAAACATTCCCACCCCTTCACCTCTTGTCTTCAAATGGCATGCAGTCAGGCGCACGACGGTCAGCGCCTGACATAGTGAAATCAGAGCTCCCCTCCCCTTAACCCATTGTCCTCCTCCTGCCATAGCTAGCTAGCTAGTATTGCTTATTCTTCTTTTGAAGGCGCACTCCCCTACGCGCCCTAAAGTTGAAAGCTTGTGAAATGTGTATAGCGTGAACCAGCAATAGTTGTTGTCAGTCATTCTGCGTGTTCCTGCATCTTGAGGATGTGTGTGGTGTGTGTGTTTATAATAATATTACGTAGGGTTATTTTAGGATAATGTTTATTTGAGTTATATGTTTTAATATTTTTGTAACTAGGCTTAATATGAATAGTTCAATTCAGGCGCTTAAGACAACGAATATTGCAAGATTAACTCTTGATCAAAAAAGAGAATTGAATTCATTAGGTAGGCCATGTCCTGAATTTTGTATGGAACAAAGTGAAAATATATATACCTATATATTTATGCACATTACACAGCTGCAGAGTTTCTACAACACATCCACGTCCTTTGGGGGAAGTTAATTTTTTTTTATATCTTTCCATGTTGTTTGTGATATTAATTTTTGAGTTTAACTAAATGGATATATAGCAAAACATATTCCGAAATTTGTGTCTTCTTTTAAATATATTATTAAGAATAATTTCTGAATTAAACAGGCTGCGCCCTCCAGCTTCTAAAGTGATGAGCCACCACTGATTGGTACTGCCGCATCAGCTGATCTCTGTAGCACGTTAACAAAGTTGTCGTACTGTACTAAAGGTTCAAGGTCCACCGTTAAATTTTGAACTGTTAAAACACTTTTGTCGAATATAATTCCCAATTTGCTTTTTTGTAGTTTATGACCTATCCAGAGGAACAGTTTTATAGTTACATGGGGTATGAGCTTCTATTGTCAGAATAATTGGCAAATGATCACTGCCCATGGAGTCAACAATCTTATCCCAAGTTAAGTATGGTGCAAAATTAGGAGATGCAAAAGTAACACCTGGGCACGTGTTAGGATACGGAGGTCTGTTAAGTCTCGTAAACTTCCCTGTATTTAATATAACAAGAGGTACCAACGTTAAAGTTTTAAGAATTTTCATCCCACAACGATCTCTGTGAGGGGAGTCCCACAACACATGGTGTACATTAAAGTCCACGCAGATAATAACCGGGGATGGTAGACCTCCGACAAATTGATCCCATAAATTATTATCGAAATTATCCGGTGTATAAAGATATAACTGAAAATGTCTTGTATGCGGAAAATATTTTTAGTCCTACAAACTCTCAAGGATATTGAATATTGCCCGATGTTATTTCAACAGATTGAATGTCAAACCTAATTAACAGCGTAACACCTCCCGCTCGAACTGGTCAATCCGACCTACAAATTTTTAATGTATGTATAACAAAATTATCCTGGTATCTTAGCCAAGTTTCACTTAACGCTACTATTTAAATATCACGAGAAAAAATTAATTGCTCAAGGTCCGCTTTTTTGTTCCTAATGCTTCTAGAATTCAGTTGTATCAATATTTAAATAATTTACCATAAAAACACAATAATAATAATAATAATAATAATAATACGTATATATAACTAACCCAGACAAAATGACCTAAGACACCACTACCTGCTTTGATCTTAGCAGTTCTACGATTATTGCTATTAAAGAGTCGCACATCCCTTAGTAACTTCTGGATTTTCCTTGTTATTGTTGCCATTAAACTTGGCAGATCTAACTCCCCTGGCGCTGAGGAAGCCACTGTTACTAGGAACGACACAACTTATAATGTCGCCTAATGTTCCTTTGATAGAACTTCCTGACGAATCCGCGTCCATATTCCCAACAACCTGTGCCGGGGTACTCGAAAGAGTCGCCGCGTAGGACGTTACATTGCGTGGCCATATTGGCATATTTGGGAATAGAGAATTGTCCATAACAAATTGGGTCCCCCTGGTTGCATAGCACGACTTGTAGGAAGAATTGTGGTCCACAGCCTGACCAACCTCCCAGTACGACAAATTGCGACGAGCCATTGTAGATTTGATTCGATCCTTTCGAATCAACTCGGGACACGTTCGGTTCCGCACCCCCTCCTTCACGATAAACACATTTTGGGGTTCCTTGTAGACATTCTTCTTTGAGATGACCACCTCCACACTTTGCGCACCTGTGCCCCCCACTACGACAGTTTACAGCGAGATGTTCAAAACGTAAACAATTGTGACATTGCGTCAATGGATAAACATAAGGCTTGACCTCCACCCTACAGGAACACATGACAACATAATAGGTTGTTCTTTGCCCTTTGCGCTGATTGGGTCTTATTGGCCGGTTTTCTGTAGGAGCGCTGGAAAAGTTGAAATTATCTCTACTCGAGCAGTGCGGGCTACGCTGGCCAAGCAGACTTCTTGTAATTACATTAGAGCTGTCACATGACCAAATCTCAGCATTGCTCGCGTTTTAAAACAAACGTGTGAATCCACAGTAAGGAGAAGGGATCAAAATCAAATAAGATAAGAAATGTCAACATTTTTATTACAAATTAACATCACTTTGTTCATAATTGATATTAAACCAATCGAAACCTAGTAGGTTTTATTATAAATTTTTATCCTTTTTTGACTAATGTATCTACAATAAATATAATATTTGTTGAAATATACTAATTTATTCGAACTTATATTATTTTATCTAATCTTTTGACAAGTTTTTTTGGGCAAAAATATCAAGTCATTTCCAAATATAACAAGCGACTTTCCTTATATTTGTAGTACCTAGAATTGCCGTACAACTCCAAATCCCAGCATATTCTAATCGTTCTTCGTTGATTGTAATTGTACACTGTAGATTATTATTAATGTAATCAAAATGTATCTCGGTGAGCATTTTGAATCGACAGATGGTACAGTTAATAAATTAGGCTCTAAATCATAATACCTTCAAATCACCGTGAGCTCGGTTGTGGATTAAAATCGGAAGCACGAGGCGTTCGCCTTGATAGGGCTCGAATCACTGCCAGTAACAGGATTGGTGTCCCAGCACTTCCCCTATGAGTGGTCCCTGAACTCCCTGTAAAATCTTTCTCCTGGGGGCGTATTCCCAACTATATTCTTTGGCATATCGAGTGGTTCTCCCTTCGAGATTCTCATTTGGTATTCTCAAACTATTATAAATCAAAACCATACGAATAATTGAGCTCAAACGACATGTCTTGAGTACGTCTACCCATTCAAAATGTTTTTGACCAAGATGGTGGGTTATTAAATTGACTCTCAATAGTTCAAAAGCCAAATAAAATTGCAGTAAATGAGCCGATTGCATGAATTTATAATGCTAGGGTTAATGTTAATGAATTTTATCATAGGTAAAAAATTAGTCAAATTCTTTTTATAAATAGTCGTAATTATCACAAATTATTAAATTGACAAACTATTAAAAGATACTTGGCAGGATGGTCTCAATCGTCTGCACTATTTGTCTGTAGTATGTACAAAAATATACTTTCCTTTTCTTTTCAAGTAACCTAAATGAAAAGTTAAATTTAGTTATTATATCACAATGACACTATGTAGTTTAATTTATTATATACGGAAACAAAAATTACTTAATGTAAGCCTAATTCTAATAATATTTACAACTGATTGTCAAAATATTCTGTTTGTTTTTTTGCAAATATTTAACAATTTTGTACACAATTAAATTAATATCATCCCATATTTATCAAACCAATACATAATAATGTAGGGACTAAATAAAATATGTCTTCAAAATATATTCACTTCTTTTTCAAAGTATATTTTTTGTAATGTTCAACAGACATTAAATATAATATTCAATACAAAAAAGTAAAATATTGATGATACTATTCAAAGCATCAACAAGAAAGAGTTGGGCTATGTTTCACTTGGGAGAAGCAAAACGAGTTATGTTTATTCCGATAATGTGATTGGGTGAACTTACAGGAAGTAAGTTTACAGTATGAAAAATTGGTATGTACAACAAAAAATCAACTTGAATGTTGAATCTTTCAAGGACTCATTACGAAGATTACCTATTATCATTCAGGAATATCAAACTTTTTTATTAACGTTTTAGACCATTCGAATAAGGTAAATTCGAGTACAAAACAAGAGATCTCGCGAGTAGGGATCCTGCTTCCTCCTGTATGCAAGGGCCTCACATTAAAAAATAAAATCAAATCGGCACTTCAACACATCCACCTCTTTCAAATAGTGTTGTGGACGCGCACTTATAAGATTATTTCCTACACACGTTCGAAACAAGCTCACTTTTGTGCATGATAACTGACTACTGTCTCGTGGTTTCTCTCACGCAAATACTTCTCCCCTCTTTCATACGAATGTGACAAGAAGAATAAGAAAATAAAGAGACTCATGGACACCTACATTAAAGTCTAGGTTCGCACAATTTTCGATAGGTGACAGCAACTTCTGGGCCCAAAATCCTAGAGGATTTTCTTACCTCTTATCCAAGCAAGCATAAAAATCCCTTACAAGGTAAAATACCTGTATATATATAATATTTTTATAAGACCATAATATACTGCGGGTTCTTTGTAGAGAAATATAATTTTACATGCACCCTTCTTTAACACCCTGAAAAGAGCTAACCCAACCCTACATTGTTTCACTATGACTCAACTTTTAATAAAGGACCACTAATATAATCTGCCAACATAAGACTGCTACCTATACTAGTGTAAATATAAGAAAAATACTAATTTAGTTTGTCTATCTGAAACCAAGTTCATTGCAAAACTTTTATTGACCAAGCATAGCGAGGCTCTGTTTAAATTCGACCATTTGGCATTTTGTCCTTTTAAATAATATTCATAATTATTCGTCGGTAAGGAGAATTATTATAAGCTTGATAATAATGAATGAAAATCTAGACGAAATATTATATTTATTTGACTATTTAACGTGGAACAAATTTACAAATTTTAAGTTAATTGAATATAACATCTAAGTTTTCGTTCCTTATTATAAATTCTATTTATCTGTTTGTATGTTTTCCCGAAATAGTTATTGTCAAATGCGTAGATCAATTTTAATGAAGTTGCTAGGGACATTCTTAGAATATGGTGCAGCATATTAGATAGGACCATGGTGTAATCCATCAAATTAAGACGGCTAGCTTTAGTGTAAACTAATGATCTCTTACTAAACTGGATGGACATAAGCACACCCTTTACAACGGACCAAATCGTGACGCTAAAGTTTGTCGTCTGCTTGCTGGACAGATTTAACGGTTTCATTCAATGTTCTTGTGCAAAAAACGTGTCTGGTGAATAAAAGTGGGAAAGTTGGCTTAACGTCTAGCTTATTAAATTTTTTGGGGACGGGGATGTCGGGATTCTAATTTTGTCCGGGTGTGCAGGTGATGATGTTTCCTAAATGTTTTCCACTTCTCCCTCCAAGTAAATAAGGTTACATTTTCTTTAAAATCTACCTACATAACAACTTTACTTAAATGTGGACAGCCATCAGTGCGGTGAAAATAAAGAACACTAGGATTTAAATGCTTGTAAGTGATCAAGATAGGGTGATGGTCCTAGGGCATATACAAATATTATACTTAGACAGTTAACCTCCTAGTTAAAATGGTTGCGCTACTTTTGGCAGCATTAGACCTTCTACACTAGGATTACTGGGGTTAGTCTTATCATCACCCTGCACTAACAATAGTGAGGCCAAGTTTTGAAGGACTCAAGCTGGCAAAAGGAGTGCAACGAGACCCCCGTAAGGTTTAGTCTGTTTCTTACTTGTCTGGGTCTCAAATACAAAAATGGAGGTCAAACCTTGTGCAAGGTTGGAAACAACTGCTCTAATATATTTTATTTATAGTAATATTTCTACAATTTAAATATTATAAATTGTGTATACAGTCCCCTCTCCTCCACCCCTAGTGTACAGAGCTAATTTATGTAAAGAGAATTATAAATTATTATATTTAGTATTACCAAGTAACTTTAAATGTATTACACTCATTAGCAAACAATTATTGTAGTTGACTTGTTTATTAAAACTAAGTTTATGTTTTTAAGTTAGTAATTATTTTCTGTTTGCCATAGTACCTAAAACAATAAAATTAAAGCTTTGTTGTTCAAACTTCTCTTCAATATTTTAATCGAGGGTTGCTAATATGCTATAATACTAGCGCTTTTTAGCTTCAATATCTTATCACTGGCACTAGAGAATAGCCAGACCCGCATATCTTAGGCCTTGGGTGAGGCGCTTCTATCAATCTATACATATCCCCTCACTTATAAGTTATATCGGTGCCTTTGTATATATGAGTAAGGCTCATGTGTTGAGTGTTGATGTTAATCATTATGTTAATAAGGAAATCTATAAGTTTTATACATATATAAAGAAATATATATATTTTTTCATTTCTAATATAAGATAGAGCGTTAAAAATACATTATTGAACCTCTTAATCAAGACAACAGGTTTGTCATTATTTTCTAACAAAAAAATAAATAATAACTTATGTATAAGCTCTTCATAGTGAAAAAAAATAGTTTAGGTTCAAATAGATTTCGATAATTTTAATTGATAACATTTTAAAGTAATCTTTTAAATGATTAAAATCATCTTAACTAAACCAATGTCTCAGGCCTAGGCTAATTTTAGCTAGCCTACTTCTAATTTCATATTGATTTAAGATAGTTCTTTATAACAAAAAAATTTACTATCATTAAAATATAATTTATTATTTTTGCACATCTAAGTCACCAAAATGTAAAAAACAGACGCCATCAAATCTAACCCAAAATTTTTGTATCTACACCCATGAACACAGGTAAAATTTATCATTTAAGCATAGCCTTTATAGCAACATTATGTTTTTAGAAGACATTTTGAATTTTGGTAGTGGGAATTAGATTTAATTTTTTGTCAGCATTGATATTATTTTAGGTTTCATTACAGAAAATTTTGAACTTGATCAAGCAGGCAGTTGATTGTAGGCCCAATATAAAATGATGATTATTTTTCTGTTTTCTAAGAAAAATTAACTATTTACTTCTACTGTAGCCTAGGCCTACATAAGTAACTGGAATATTTTTTTGTTTTCAGAAAAATGGGAGGAAAACGTGTGATACCTGGACCATTACAAAAACTCCTGTCGGCAGATGCTTACTTGACAGACAAGTTTTGTTACTTTGCAAATAACTTCCTTCCTCTACGGTCTCTTCGTATTCACTACAAGTTATTAGAGGTCAGGTCATTGTTATGATTATGTTCTCATTGCTTAAGCTGCCCTGAGATAAAACATCTTGGAAATTTTGTGATATTATATATACTTCATTCCTATCCTATTTTAAAATGAATATCTTTTTATATAATAATAGTATAAGCAACATTACCCTAGTTTATTGACATAGTAATTGTGATGGCTATTATCGCTTTGGATGACATTACCTTAAACATGGGCCTACATTAGGGTGACCATTTGTCCCAGATTTTAGCACATTGTCCCGTATCTTTTAAAGTCCCGGATTTTGAATATTATCCTCTTTTAATATGCAAGAAAATTCAAGCATTGTTTATTTTAAAACTAAAATTATGGAATCAAGTTTGTGCTTGCCAGGGGAAAATGCAGTCACTTAACTAATTTTTTCCTTAATATTAATGATTTGTGGAACATATATCTGAGTATAGAAACATTAAAAACAAATAATTATTTATACCTAATTTAAATAAGTTACTATATTTAGCATATTTATTCATGTTGGCTACAGACGGGGAAAACCTGGAAAAGTCAGGGAATTTTTTGATGACAAGGAAAACAGGGAAATGTCAAGGAATTTAACTAAAAATAAGGAAAAGTCGGTGAATTAAAAATTATGTCTAAAATATCCCATTAATTTCGCAACTAAACACTAAAACAAAAGTTAATCATACCTAAATAAAATAACATTTTAATGTTTAAAATAACTGATAAAACCGTTTGTGTTTAATAGATACAAACTTTTTTTTTAATATGTGATCAATATTAAACTAAACAAGTCATCATCCACCATTAAAAATGGAAATAAGTAGTCAGGGAAAATTGAAAAATGTTGCCTGGAAAAGTCGGGGAATTTTGTAAAATATGTTGTGTAGCCACCCTGTTTTTTTTTTATAGGCCCACGGTTTCCAGAGGTTATTTGATTATTTATCGTGATAGTATTTATAAATGCACAATAAAACATGTTTGAATTATGTTCCTTCTCACTATACTATATGTTCTTATATTTTTGTTTTGTTATTATTATTATTATTATTTAGCACCGCGTCTTACTACCCATTCGGGCTATACACTTTAAGTACTAATTACGCTAATGGATTAGGAATTGGGAAGGTTGAATTAAGAGGAAGTGAACCCGCATTTGCGTGGATGGAGAGTAGAAAACCATTTAGGAAAAACCACCCCCAGTTCATCTGACCGAGATTCGAACCTCAATCTCCCCGTCCTCAGCAGTAGAGCTCAACATGACAAGCGCGTTAGCCAACTTCGCCACCGAGGCGGGTTATTTTTGTTTTGGAATGATGTAAGTAGGAAATGGTCCCCTTAGCCTACGGTCCTCTTGTTTAGTTGTCATATGCACCTTTCACATTCATATAAATGGTTAGTCACTATATTTTTACTCTAGGCATATGTAAAACCACAAAATGTAAAACCTGAGCTTATTTTTTGACATACTATCTAAACATACTTATAATTCATTCACGATATTAATTTACTTGGATGACGGCTCATAAAGTTACTAGAAATAGGTGACCTGGTGGTCTAAGGGTAAGGTGTCAGACTTCTATGCTGGCAGCCGGGGTTCACTCCTCGGTCCCGGCACAGATTTATCTGATTACCAAACCCTTCCTTCACCTCTGACAAGTTATCTTGTGAATGTGGGGAATGCCAGGCCTCCACCCTGGTTCGGATTCCACGTTAAACTGTAGGTCCTTCATTTCATCTCACAATCACCCTACCATTACACATTAGCGTAAGTGCGTATAACCCGAATGGATAGTAAGACGCGGTGCTACTAATAATAATAGTAATAATAATAATATATTGAATGTGATAGTTAACCACAGTAATTTATAATATTATTTATATATTTATTTGAGGTCAGACACGAAGCTTATTTATCATTTTATTCCACCTAAAAAAATTATTATTCACAGCACTTTCACAAAAAGTCTAATAAAAATAGCTTCATAATTGCGACAAACAAATTTAAACCATGTGGTTGAACATAACGGAAATAAGTTGTTTACAACAATACATCCACGTAGTGGATACAAATATTTTATTCAGTGAAATATTTCAAAAAATGATAAAATAATAATAAAATAATTTATAATATATATAAAAAAATGACAAGTACTTTCTCTTTTCCAAGTAAATATGATGCCTGTATTAAAAGGTATTAATGTATGCACTATATTACACATGTAGTCAATAACGTTCCAAAACAAAGAGTAAGCACTTTTAATCATGTTTAAAATATGGTTTCAAGTTGGGTAAAAATAATTTACTAAAAGTAATTAAATAGTATGAGAAAACTTAAGTTTACATTTTTTCAAATGTAATATATAACAGATAATTAAAAAACTTAACATTTATAACAAAATAGTGATATTTTACAAGTGTTGGCAATCCAAAACCTAAAGATATGATTAAGAACTGTCATCCAGGTAAAAACCTATCATGAACAGCCTCTAACACAGTAGGTCCACGTAACCGCTTCAGTGGCCGCATGGTCTAAGGCACTACTCTCGCAATAGACTAGACTGCTATGACAGATCAAGGTTCAAATCTCGGTCAGGTGTATTGAAGTTTATTTTTCTAAAATGGTTTTTCACTCTAGCTCCATGCAAATACAGGTACACTTCTTCTAAATATAACCTTCCTAAGCTATAAAACCATTAGCGTAATTAGTACATAAGTGTATAATCTGAACAGGAAGAAAGGTGAGGTGCTAAAGTCCATAGGCCTATATAATATGAAATTTTGTGAATCATTCCCTAAAATTTGGAATTTTTCTGGAAAAATACAATATAAATAATTAAATTGGAACATGCTTCTGTGGCCACGTGGTCTAACACGCTACTCTTGAATTAGGCAAGATTGACGAGGAGATCGAGGTTCGAATCTCGGTCAGGTGTAGGCCCCCTTACTAAGGGTGGTGTTTTCAAAATGGTTCTACACTTTCCCTCTACACAAATGCGGGTCCACTTCCTAACGAGTAGTAAGGCGCGGTGCTAAAATTTGTTATAAATTGGAATAGAATCTTAGGAAAATCTGATTTTTATTTTAATACAATCCTTAATAATTGCCAAAATAAAATGCTTACAAATTATTTTGTATTCTGATAAAAATTCATTTCTTTTTATTTACACCATCCATTCTAAGCTTGTCAATTTTACTTTGACTCAATAAATCCTTAATGAATTTAAGGCATCTACATCATAAATTATCAGTGTGATAGAGATTTACAAACATAATATATTTAGGCCTAGGCCTATCACCAAAGTTTTATAATTTCTAAATAAAATATATTTTTAAGTGGTTAATTTTTCATTTTAAGTTTTAAAAAATATTGCCCTTTAATGTTAAATTTGTTGAAATTCTCGTTGGTTTAAAACAAAATAAATTTGACAAAAATTCACAACAGTTAAAATGTCAGAAATATTATAGGCCCTAAGTTCCCTTCTTAGATACCCATACAGGTTGAAATTCTTTAGTCAGTCACCCTTGGGACCTAACAAGTACCAGACCACAGAATTTGACTAGTAATAACCTTCTATATATTTCTCACAACTATCCCTAGGCTTGCCAGATCACTCAACATACTTGTTATGTCAGTGTTCTTCCCAAAAAATTTTGCCAGCGGGGTGGCATTATCTTTTAGCCGGGTAAGGGCGGGGCAATGTTTGATGAGTTGTACAATTAACATTAATTTTAACCTGGCGGTCTAGATGTAAGGTGTCAGACTTCTGTGCTGGAGGTCCGAGGTTCAATCCTCGGTCCCGGCACAGAATTATCTGCTCCCAAACCCTTTCTTCATCTCTGACAAGATGTGTATTAATCACAACTTGTGAATATGTAGAATGCCAGGCCCCCGCCGAGGTTCGGATTCCACGTTAAACTGTAGGTCCTCCATTTCATATCACAATCACCCTATCATTACACATTAACTAAGTGTGTATAACCTGAACGGGTAGTACAATGAGGTGTTAATAATAATGATTTTAACCAAGTGCTTGTTAAAAAGCCCTGGGGAGAACACTATGTCATACAAGGTAGAATAAAGTTTAAAACAGGAAATAGGCCTAATACAACTTCTTTCACAACTCTTCTCTCTTGAAATACATAATTAAAGGCTAAAATATATTCAAAATACAAGCCAAACCATGACTGTATACAATTTTGGTGCCTTAGTACTGTTGACAGTACTATCATGGCAGATTCAAAATATGCTGGACCACAGACTGGTGCACTAAAGAGTTTCAGTATGTAGGTACTCTAGAACTTCGATTAAGCGAGGTCCCTCCCCTCACCCCACCAGTGTCAAGCTCACATTAGGGCTGTGGTGGCAGGCAGTACCTCGATTGTGGTGTGATATCATCACCATCAAAAAGAAATAACAATTCAAGATACATGGCTAGAGAATGGAAAATACCCTAAGTCACTAAAAAAGGATTTTGAATTTTAACCTTCCTGTCAACAACCACCAAATGCAATACAAGTCCAACACTGAAGACTACTTAGCCACCACTACGAGCATGATTACATTATAGATATTTATTTTCTTCACAGGTTTCTTGCCATGGCATTCCATGGCTTTGTGTATGGATAGGCCTCATCTGGTGGCTGGATAGGCCAGACTTGTATCCAATGCAAGCTAACTTTCTCATTGGTAAGTTTAAATTTAAAAATTCCCTTATTAGTCGGTGTAATTTGCTGCTGTTATTAGGTCACCTTTTAACTTACAGAGACAACAAAATTAGCTAAAGATTTATGTGCATAATAGTGAATTATAAACTTACCAACCAATTCATGATAAAAATGGCCATTATTAAAGAAGTGAAATAACAGTTTAAAAAAATTGATCAAGCATTATCAAATTAATGTAACTATGCAGTCAATTTTAACTTTACCACACAAAAATAAAGAGTTAATAACATTTTGTAACTTTGCGCAACTTTGGTTCAGATAGCCATCTACCTGAAAAAAACTGCAATTTAAAAATACTGTGTGTATATATACGGGTGTATTTATAAATATAAAATGTTATTTAAACCTGTTGAAGTGTTTGGATGTAAGGACATTAATAGATAAATAATAATGAAAGTAAAAAAGGGGAGACATCAAACTTTTGTCATTTTGCGAGGGTGGATCGAGTTTTTTTTCGTAGGGTCTTATTACTATAATTTAACCACACAACCATATTAAAATGGAGGGAATTCTAAACAGACTAAAGCGTGAGCAAACGAATGTGAGTGGCATAGGCTAAGTGGAAATATCAAATGCACTGTTGACATGGAAGTGTCCTACCAAAAGGCAAAGCAATGGCGTGAGTCGTGAGTAGCGAGACTTGGCGAGCTGTTGCGCTGAGCATTCGAATGGAGTATTTAACTTCACAACTTTTGTTCTAAGCATTCAGAGATATTGTTTATTGTGTGTATTATGGTTGGATCAAATTATATTTAGTTTGATGATTAAAATTTCAGAATTCACGAATCAGTGAAATAGACATGTTTTTTGGGATATGAAAAATAAAACCACCATTACCAATTGCTTCTGGATAGAGTTGTGCCAGCTCTCTTAAAGTGTTGAAATAACTAAATCCTTATCTTTTTTTCCCTCGAAATTATAATACATTAGTTCTATGTAGAAAAATGTTAATTCAAAACCTAATCATATTTATAATCCAAACAATGGAGGTGTGTGGAAGAGTGGAAATTACTGTCCCCTTTTAATTCGTTAATGTCTAATGTCTGCTATACACATTTTAATGTTTAGTGTGGTTTTCCTTCAAATAAATGGTGAAGTTAAACATAAGATTATCTTTCCAAGTAGAAGATATCTGCTAGAGATCTTTTTCTAGTTTATTAACTTATTGACCAAGTTCATGTTTCTTTGATGCCAATATGACTACTGATTTGAACTCTTGTTACTAGCTTTTTGTATTCGCCCACGAAGGACAATTGCGTCAATTCACTAACTTGGCAGCACCCACAGTGTTTGATCACTCACGTAGGACACTTCCTAAGGACCGAGACTATAAAGCTCATTTGAATGACAGCAGTTCTTAGATGCCTCAAGATTAACATGCAGTAAGGGATCTGTTGTCATTCGAATGAACTTCATAGTCTCAGCCTTTTCTTTATGTCTTAAACTTGTATTTCTCCTAGAAAGTCTAGTACAATTATTATTTGTGTTTGCTCTTACAGGTCTGCTGTTGGATATACTGTTTGTGGCAGTGATTAAGTCATTTGTAAGGCGGAGGCGACCTGCTGCCAACCGTTCAGACATGTTCGCCACATTAGGTCCTGACAAGTTTTCATTCCCATCTGGTCACGCCTCTAGATCAGTGTTTGTGGCATACTTTTTCATCCACTTGTGGCCCCTGTCGATATTTACCATCTTGCCGTTACTGGCTTGGGTCACTTCAGTATGCCTTTCTCGCGTATTACTGCGCAGACACCATTTGTTGGACATTCTGTGTGGAGTTATCTTAGGACTCTTTGAAGGCGTTCTCATTGGTTGGTTGTGGCTGTCACAAGAGTACTCAACGTGGGTGGTGGCTTGGTTGTCGGATGAGAAGCTGGAAGGTGGAAGTTATCATGTATAAAACGTTGAAAGGCAACCCTAAAATGTTTACTCAAAAGATTCAATCTGTTTGCAATTGTTACAAAGTAACTCTCAAGTGAAGCAAGGATACAAGAACCAAAGAAATTATTTTTGATTAAGTCACTTGCATATTTTAAGGGTCAGGTGACCATCATTGTTGTTTCAAATGGAAAGCTATGCCAAAGTATGGCATTCATAAAGTGGGAGTAATAAATGTATTAATTGATTATATTACCCTTTGAAGTGTTGTATTGTTTAGTCACTGTAAATGTTATGCTCTTTCTCTCAAGGTTTAGCAAATAGAGATTCGGGATAAATCACTGGGAAGATAAAGCCTAGGTTCTAGCTTGCTTGCCTTGAGTTTTCTGGTCTGTTGAAATGCAAATAACACTTAGTTGTTCAAACATATAGTTGGTTGGGAATTTTATGTTGGTTACATAATCTTTTATCAGCTCACTATTGACCCCCAATGAATTTATATATGGTGACGTAACTCGATGGACCATGATGCTTGTATTAAAACCATTATGCTATTATTTCTGTAACAAAATATATTATTTATGCTCTTAGGTGAGCTCTTTCCAAATATTGTGTTGTTAATGGATTATGTTTGAGTACTTAGTTTGTGGACAAGGTAATATTTTGTCTCAAATATATTTAATACAATTACCATGATTGACTTGCTATTTTCCTAGTTAGCTCAGAATTATAAAACCACTATCAAAAAGTAGGCAGCCCAATGTTGAACGTTATAATTTGATATAGTTTTGGTGCTGCTTAGCCATATTTATACGAGTCAAACCAGAAGACGAAATGAACATGCACATCTAAATAGTACAAAATACAAGACTTTATTAAATTATACAAAATTTCCTAAAGGTTACAGCTAACATGCATGTATCCTTTTAGTGGCCATATGATCTAAGGTGTCACTCTCATGTTAAAAATGGCCTGCTGATGACGAGATTGGAGTTCAAATCCTGGTCGAGTCAATTGGGGGTGATTTTTGCAAAATAGTTTCCCACTCTCCTTCCAAGCAAATGCAGGTAAATTGCCTCTAAAATGCTTACTTTCTAATTCCTACCCCATTAGAGTAGTTATAATGTATGTGTATTACCTGAACAGGTAGTAAAACGTGATGATTTTATTTATTTGAAAAAAAAAGAAGCATAAATCATTATAAAGCTTCATGTAGTTTTTAACTAATAAAGTCTGCCTTCCTATAGAAATACAAATATAGATTTAATTAGCTAATTCATATGCTTGTGTTTCTCAACTGTTATTTGGTAAAGTGATTGTTTATAAACATTATACAAGTTTGCCAATTTATTCTAGGCATTGTTGTTGCTCAAGTGATAATTTCCTCTTCTCTGAGGTTGTGATAATCCACACCATGCCACATGATTTTCCTGAACCATGTTTACTCTGTGCGTGTTTAAGTTTAATACTGTATTTAGAAGTGTATTAGATGGATGAATCATGACTGACATTAGCCATGCTAGCAAAGAATTTTTAACCAAATTTATAGAGCTTTATAACGTGAACCCGACTCTATGGAAAGTGAACAGTTTATGAATAGAAATTTAAAAAATGCTAAATTGATGATCTGGTAGAATTTATTAAGGGCTTTTTTTTTAGTAAAACTTAAAAATGTTTTAATTTATATTTATTTGAAGTTGTTATAACCTAACTTAAATCTAGAAAAATAAAACAGATAGCTCCTCAGCCATTAATTCATTAGTGTGAAACCCACATTTCACCAATCATACATTTTTCGGCTCTGCCGGGACTCTTAGCTCAGTAGACAGACACGCTAATGACTGAGCTAAGGTATTATACCTATTACTAAATATCATGTACAACATGTAATTCAACTACTACAAATTTGTAGCATGTCAACATTTGAAATGTACTTTTCGTTTACCTTCAAAGGTAGCAAGCCTACCTTGAATGGCTCAGGGCTAGGTGTGGCCGACCACCCCCAAAAAAGAGAAAAAGTGCAATAAGAGAGACCAAAAAGAGATTGAAAAAGGAACAAAGCGCCAAATGCTCAATACAGTTAAATGTTTATCTAATCCCAGACCAAAAATGGCCAGTTGAGACAAGTAAAAGTACATATACTTTGTAAAACTACTATATGATTAATAATACAGTTTTCCTCTCAAACCTTTAGTAGGTAAAATTACCTCAAAAGTCACACTGAAAAAAATTCTTTAATTTGATACAAAATTAATCATTTACAATAATTTCTACCCACTGCTTTTCTTCCCACTTTCATTTCTCAAAGTTTATCAATTCAACCATTTTTAACTTTAAAACTTCCAAAAAATATTATGTAGTACATCATATGTAGACTATACTTTGTGTATGTGTATATAAAAAGACAAAAAATGAGAAACACTTATCTACAATTAAAATAAAAAATTCTTAGGTTTTTTGACAAACAAAGCAGTGTTCAAACTAATCTTTCTTTTATCTGGAGTTTCCAATTCTTTGCTGCTCAGTTTCATGCATCCCTTAACATTACTTGTGCAACACTAACTTCCTGCAAATTCCCCTTCTGGATCATTAGCTTCAGAAGTTGCCTTATAATTTTTTTTTTTTTTTTTTTT
>CABFVZ010002693.1:42916-83169 GCA_902151445.1 Timema monikensis | reverse complement strand
TTTTTTTTTTTTTTTTTGCCTGTGATATCTTACTTTCTAACTCGCCAATTTTTTTCCTGGACTCATTATTTTCTTGACCACTTTAAGGCACAAAGGAGAGAAAAGAAACTTATTCTGTAAAAAAGAGACTAACCCCACATAAAAAGAGACTAAAAGCTAAATAAGAGGCAGGCTCCTAGGCCTAATGATGCAGCCAAAATGTTATCCATCGAGGTAAGATATTTATCACTCAGGGTAGACATTGTGTACATAACATAAGATGACTGGGTGACCTGGTGGTCTAGGGGTAAGGTGTCAGACTTCTGTGCTGGCGGCCGGGGTTCAATCCTCGGTCCCGGCACAGATTTATCTGATTTCCAAACCCTTCCTACACCTCTGACAAGACATCTTGTGAATGTGTGGAATGCCAGGTCGCCACCGTGGTTCGGATTCCACGTTAAACTGTAGGTCCTTCATTTCATTTCACAATCACCCTACCATTACACATTAGCGTAAGTGCGTATAACCCGAACGGGTAGTAAGACGCGGTGCTAATAATAATAATAACATAAAATGACAAAAATGAAATCTATATATTGGCACTTTAGCTTTCAACTGTTTTATTGTCGAAGCCAATACACTTATTCAAAGCAGAGTTGCCTAAGCTTTCCACATCCCTGATGGCTTGTACTTGTTATATTACAACTACATTTTAATTTGTCAGAATTAGTTACAGATGGTTAACATAAAGCAAGTTTTCGAATAAATGGTTTTGACTAAGTTGTTGTGCGAAAAAGATTGAGATGTTTTTCTTAAACATAAATGGCAGTTGGGGTGGAGTAGATCTAACAGCTGGTAGGTGAATTTATGTAATCCTATTATATGTACTACAAATCAACAGAAAGTGAACTTTTTAATTTCATTAGTTAGATTTGTGCGTATTTTGACTTTCTTGACATGTGTAAATATTAGAACTAAACATATCTTTCCAAAATTTCTTAAGAAAACACTAGGCAAGTATGAAATATCAAATAGGCCTGGATTATGTAGTACTCTATTTTATCCATGACTAAATGGTTTTTAAGTACCTACTTAATGTCATGTATTTATAGCTAGTAATTGCTGTACATCTTAATTTACAAAAACTTAAAATCCATTAACTACGAAGTTATACTCATTTAAATGTAACATAAGAAATTATGTTGTTTTGAAATTAGCGCACAAATTCTCAGTTCATTGGTCTTAACCATACTCTTTAGCCTGGTCAAAGAAAGCGTTGCCAAACTGAGCTCTGGTATTGTCTTGGTCATAAACATTTAGTCATCAAAACCAGGTCAACTGTGGAAGTGCTTTGGTCCTAAATATCGATACCACCGTGAAAACTCATTGCTTAGAGTAAAGTAATAGTAACTATTACTTATAGTAATAAAGAACTAATTTAATTACTGCTTGTTATTTCTCCTACTTTGAAACCTATTTTATTCCATTGTTTTCTTTTAAATTACCTAACTTTAAAACATAAAATAAACAACTATTTTATAAATATGTTTGGTACAAGAATAGGTAACACGCAACCATAACATTTTGTTTAACTAGCGATATAGGTTATTAATTCAAGAACTGGTGTTATGAGTGAATGGTCTGCCTCTCCCCTGAAATATTTTTAGAGCTTTCGATGAGTGACCAAGGATCTATTAATTAAAATAAATCAAGATTACATATAATTATTCAAATCAGCCTGAAAAGTTTATTAGTATACAATCATTTTCATGAAACATAAAGCTGAGATGTTAACTCATTAATTTTTTTTTAAACATTAAATACAGTTAGTTGAAATTCACCTTGACAAATATTTTGTGAGTTAATAAATTATTAAAATATTAGCATTTGATAACTTTATTCTTAGAAAATAATGTTTTTTTTTTATAAAAGGCGACTTCAACAGATCAACTATAAACACATTTTAAATGTGTTTGTTTACCTATCAATGTTAGCATCAACTAGTTTGATAAAACTGTTACATTTTGATTTCCTACTGAAAAACCGCAGCATAGCTATTCACCTAGATCTACAGGTGTTAAAAATGTCCACTCAAACTCAAGTTGAACGTTATAGTGAGCAGTGAAGTTGAGAAAACAAGAGTATCAGTGACAGTGACTAAATATCAAGGTGAATAGTTTGTATATGAAACAATACCCACTGTACCAATTAGTTTCAAATTTGACTGCTGCAAACTTTTGACAACCTTATATAATTTAAGCTCACATTTAATTCTTTTTTATAGACTAAACATAAATAATTCATGTTAAATATGTAACAAGCGGCTAAACACACAAAAAAAAGTTGTTGATAATATATTAACAACATTTCTGTAATTTAACTCAAGGCTACGGCCATACTTGCAAACTGGGCCCAGCACATGACGCCTTTTTATAAGGGTGGCCATACTACACAACTACAGGCCAGCGACCGTGACTTGGTTGCAAAAGTGAATGGATTTGAGCCACCCATATTTTAACAGTACTTTAACGTTCCGGCGTCCTGATTGCGGCAAGCAGGTTACAACTATGGTCTGATGTAATGTCTACAGTATATGTTTTAATCTTAACATGTCTAGTTGCAAAAATGTAATCGAGAAATTAAGACAGATAATTGATGACTCTATGTTAATATAATTTAACCAACAAATACTAAGTTTTACTAATTTTGTTGTAAAGTAAAAGTTAAAATCTAATAAAGCAATACAATTTTCACTAATATTTTATTAGTTTTAATTCTAATTAATCCACATCAGCATTCAAAATTGTTTTGTAGGTAATGCAACTTATGATGAGACCCAGTTCTGAAAATAAAATTCAGTATTAATACTACACTGACCATTTGTTGGAAGATTATACAATATTTAAGGACAAGTACAAATTTAAACTAAGCACAACCCAAAGAGTGAGGTTTGGATTTAAATAATGAGGCTATACACATAAAATAAAGTGCCTTAAGAATGTTATGATTTTATATATATATATGATGAAATTGTATAAAAAGGAGCACAAATAATTTACTTACACATATTTACTAACACTCCAATATTTTTATACCTCTCAATCAGATTAGTAAGTTGGATTCTTAATGAGCTTGTAATGGGACTTTTGAACAAATTAAGAAACAAGGGTTAACTGCAAATGGTAACATACTGTCTGTGTATAAACAGTCTTTTGATTGTAATAGCACCCACCATTTGTTTGCATTGATGTCAAAATTAGACTATCTTTGGAAGCACACAAACAGTTAAACCTTGAAACATAATTTACAGGTCACTCACATAAATTTACATTAATGTGTCCCAAATTTTGTATGAAAATGATCATTTTAACTGATGATTAAAAAAAAAAAGTGGTGTGAATTCGATCAATCTGAAGTTTACTTTTGTAAAGTAGCAATTTATTTCTATTTGATTGTAATAACATAATTTATACTTATGTAAAATCTTTCTTACATATGAAATATGAATTTCTGTTCCAATAAATTATAATTTGGTGTCTTATAGTTTGTGTTCTGTGAGCATTTTTTTTTTTAATTTAAAATGTGGGATTTTAAAAATAAATTAAAACAATATAAATATTCCTAAAACAAAAATGACACTCATTTTTATAAATAGTAAATACATTTGAAGTTTAAAATAACAGATATATTGATTTTTAAATTAGAAATAACACTTTAAAAACATGATTTAAAAATAAAAACAATATTCAAATTAAAATAAAATAATAATTAAAATGGTTTCAACACTTATTTATTTAAAGAAATTAAAATTATACTAACGATTATAATAAATTATCATAGAATTAAAATTTTACTGAGCTAATGTTTCCTCAAAATAAGCCTTTGTAACTTTTGAACTCTGATACCTGTGACTATTTTTATTTATTTATTATTTAGCACCGCGTCTTTCTAATCGCTCGGGTTATACGCTTTAAGTACTAACTACGCTAATGGATTGGGAAGGTTGGATTAGAGGAAGTGAACCCGCATTTGCGTGGAGGGAGAGTGAAAAATCACCCCCAGTTCACCCGACTGAGATTCGAACCTCGATCTCCCCATCATCGGCGGTTGAACTCAACACGACTAGCGTGTTAGACAACTTCACCAACGAGGCGGGTCCTGTGACTATTGGCGACGTGATTGATCAGATGGCATATGAGTATCAACATGGTAAATACTTTCGGCTGGTAAGCTAATACAGTATTTTAATTAATTTTGAATTATTTATCCTAGATTGAAGTTTCATTGCCATGACAAGGCAATGAAAATAAAAATAGCTAAATATATCAATAGATACTTGAATAATCATTATTTTTACATGGTTCTTTTCTAAAATTATATATACAATAAATTTAACATTGAAAATACATATTATTTTCAAATTTAAGATATTTAAAACTTGTATTAATACATTTCACTACAAAACTAGCATTAGTTACAGAATTATGTTGGTTAACCTGAATCAGCCTTGATAAACAATGTAATTTTTTTTTACCAAACTTACCATATTTTAATTAAAATAGCATTTACTATTTCATACTGTACTAGTCATTTTAACTATCCTATTTATAATTTTATTATAAATATTTAAACTTTTATAAGCATTAGAAATAGAATTGAAATAAATGTTGTAATAAGATAAATCTATAGTGAAAGTCAATATAAGGCAACTGCACATAGAGGAATGGAATTGGAACAGAATAAGTGACCATGCAAGCGATTGTCACATTGACTAATAAACAAAATATGAAACAATTCAAATTTTTAACTGCTTGTCATTCTTATAAGTAAATTAAAGCTACAGTGGCTTATTTTGGAGAAATATATGTTCATTAAAACGTCAAATTATGAACTTTTGTAATTTTTAGTGCAAGTTTAATGTCTTGAGACATGGGCGTTAAAACAATCTAAATTATTTTTATTTAGGTATTGTTTTTATTTTTAAATCCTGTTTTGTTACATCTAATTAAAAAACAACATTTCTATTTTTTTTAAACTTAATTTTCAAACATATTTTCTATTTATAAAAATGAGTGCCATTCTTATTTTAAGAACATGTGTTATATAATATATTAGCTCAACATAAGCTATGATGAAAAATCACCTTTAATAAGAGTTCACAACAAGAGTTGTAGCCTAAAGGAACCATATGGGTCACTTATTTAACCACTATAAATTAATATGAAAAAAAATCTCATTTTTCCCTAACAATGTGGAAACAAATTTATGCACAATAAATAAATTTAAAAAAATGTTACAACATAACAGAAAAATACAATTTTATCGACATTAATAATAAAAATGAGTTATTATTTATTATAGGGTTGTAATGAGGTTCATAACATGAGGTCATAAAATAAATAAAGCTACTATACTAAAAAAAATTATCCTTAAAAAAAAGAAAAGAGGATAGGATATTTATTTTCCAGATATACAATTATGTGTCTTAAAAATGCAAAGATATATGCTTTCTTTTGAGAGTTTAATATTGTCAAAATTAATTTCACAACCACAAATGCACCATTCAAATTTAACAAAAACAAAAATATCTACAGAGTTGATTAATGTTTACAAATACAGTCAACAAATCTTATCCTTAGAATGTAAATGATTTGTAGTGCCACAGTTAGAAAAAAAGTATTTTTCCAACAACCATTTGTTGAGAGAAAATACAAACTAGGGCATCCATGGTTGTAAGGGTGGTAGATGACATCCAGCAGAAGGTTCATTGAAAAAATTGACTCAAAGTGACTAATGTCAACATATTAGGATATAATATTTACTTAATAAATACTATATTATCAATATATTAAGTGTTAACAAACGATTCTAATAATTCTTCCCTAAGGACTACTTATAGTTGGCGTTTTTGTAACTTTTTGGAAGAACAAAATATATTGATAAAAGTAATGTGGTTTTTGTTTTGCGGTTGTGGCAACAAGATTCTTTTATTTGCGGTATTTAACATGCACTTTCTGAACCGAGTGATTATATCAGCACACTAGAATTTTTTATGAGCAAGAGCGAAAGGGCCTATCATTTTTTCCGGGAAAGGTATTTTAACATGCTTTCTGGGGTTATTTTACTAATTACATGCCACAATGGACATGGGACAAACAGCTTTACTTCCCCTCCGAATAAAGTTGTGCTAAGGATTTTTACAGCTCAAGAAAAATCAGTCGACTCCGACTGGATTTGAACCCACAAACATCAGATCTTGAGGCAAGCACTTAAGGCAGTGGTAACAAACAATATTATAGTACATGAAATAATAAATTAAAAAGTATTATATCATACTTTTATCTTGTTATAAATGACCACCAAAATGAAAGTTTTTTTTATAACTTTGAGAAAGAGCCATATAAAATATTAGTTTCAAAATTAAACCTTTGTTTTGGCTGGTTCATCATCTTGATTTATGAAAAACACACCACATTTCAGAAGCTCTCGATTGAAAAGTATTTTTAAATGAACCATCAACGCCCTTCAAAAAACAACATCCAAACAGTTATTTTACTAATATGTTTGTGTTTCAATTAGAGATGGGACCCTTGAAGCCTTTAATAAATGATAATAATAAGAGGATTATTTTAGAGTTATAATACTGCTCATTGGTGGTTCAGAAATAATTATCATCATAGGATAAACATTACGACCAGGCCCAAAACCAGTAATTTAACAATTAACTGTATAGAAATGTTATAATGGATGGATTATATGAAATAATGTTAACATTTAAATACTATTTTATTTTGTTTTATTATATTTCCATTTCCTCTTACATTCATAATTTTTCCAAAATTTGGATTTGAGGTTCGGATTTGTAAAATAGTGTATTTGACCCAACTCATAGTTTCAATAACGTAAAACTATTGATTATTAAAAACAAATGATGTGTTGTGAAAGTTTTGAGTATTTAGAGTAACGACAACTCTCTATATTATGGTCTTGCAAATCAGATGGTTTGGAGAATGGATACATGGTAACTTTTCCTATCTGTCACTTACTACCCTTCCAACCATAGATGTCCTATACCAGGGGTGTCAGACTCAAACAGATGCGACGGCTGCATTATATCATTAAGATGACTTTGCGGGTCACACATAGGTTTTTATTTATTATACATTTTAAATGTTTAAGCAGAATTAAAAAGCTTAACTTTTTTTCCCCCTTGGTCTCTTTTCATTTTTAAAGCACACTCACTGATTTCTATAAACATATTTTCTTTAAATGTGGACACAAAAGGGAAATTAAAAAAATAATAATTTAATTGTCAATTTACAATTGCTAAAATAAAAAATAAATAGTTATGACAAAGACAGTAATTTATCATATCTAATCTTTGTAGGAAATCTGGCATCACTTTCCACTTATTATACTATCCAAATCTGGAGAAATATTTTGAATTGAAACAATTCTCACTGTGCTTTGAAAATGTTCATCTGTAAGCTAACTTCATAACTTGGATTTATTTAATTTTAAAAGGGAGAAAAACTGTTCACAAATTTATGTACTTTCGAATAGTGATAGTATTTTAGCCACATTCATTTTGAATGTGGGATATTTATCACCCAAATACTTCAAATAAAACTCTGGTAGGGCCAGTATAAATGCTTCTGTGGGCCGTATGTTTTACACCCCTGCCCTATACCTTAGGGTACGGCCAGACTGAGCGCACGAGTGACTAAAATATAAAATAGAACACATTGGTTGTAATGGGGGGTGGCCACACTGGAGCGAGCGACTGAGCGCGCGCGCTTGAAAGATAGAACTGGTACACTAATTTATTTTTTTCGTCATATTTTCAGTAAATTTTATTTTGGATCTTGATGGCATTCACAGTGCCCAAGAGCAATAAAAATATTTTGTTTTAGGTTGCGTTTATATTGTTGGGCAATCTAAACAATTCTGAAATTAAAACTATTACTGGTCCCAATCAGTTATGATTAGTGATGCTCTACTATTAATGTTGATTTTAGCTGTAATTATAATTATGATTCAAAGTAATAAAATGCAACTCTATTAACAAATCTAGCCATTATCAATTCTAATAATTTGGTTTGAAATTATAAATGGAATGTGTCTATAATTTAAATTATGAATACTCCAAAAAATGTGAGAATATTTTGGTTATCTATTTGTTAAATTTAAATATAATAGCAATACATTTTTTGTTTCTCTAGACAAAAATTTACTGACATGTGAGGAAGGAAAAATCAACAAACTTAACATTGTTATAAAACTGTTGATTATTTTAAATATTTCTATTCACTTAAATCAGGCTATAATTAAATGTCTATAGTTGTTGGGAAAGATAACGTCAATCATCAATGCGAAGGTAATTTGAGTGGAAACTTATTCTGCTTTTAAATGGGTGAGAATTAATGTTAATATAAATATTGGTTCCATCTTATGAATTATAGGCATTAAATAACAAGTATTTTTTAATTGTACTTATTTCTATAAAATTAAATAAATTATAAATTTACTACAAACTACTGTAAAAAACCAGGTTAAGAGAAAATCTTTAGTGTCAATAAATTAGAAACAAACATAACATACATAATACAATGTGATATTTTATTTACAAATGTTTAGTGAAATCTTATTTTGTGATAAATGAAACTTGCAACAACACCATTTATAGCAATATGTGATACTGACAGGTGCAATGCTATATTGGAGTGTAATATCCTAACTACCTTAGCTTGCCATAGTGAAGTGCATTGGTGCAGCATATAAGCAATATTACATAACACACCCGTTTGTCATTGTATGCTTGTGATACAAATTTAAGCAAAAATATTAAAATGTTCACGTCCAAACAAAACCCAAAATCAAATAAATAAAATATTAAGCCGAATAATTGTTTGGAAACAAAATTTGATTATAAATATAATGATGTAGTTTATATTTAATAATGATGAACTCAAACGCAAGCTATTTTATTTTAAAGCTCACAAGTTGATTTTTTTGATATCTGCTATATTTGCACTAAATCACAGATTGTGTTAGGCATGAGATTTGACTTTGAAATGAAGAGAGAATTCAGTAGAGGAGCAAAGAACAACCAACATAAGCCGTGTGTTTTACCACAGATGAGTGTGATGAAACTTAAGGTCAAGTTGACCGGGTGTAGAATCATCATGATCCGAACGACAAGATTGCGGTGTAGTTTGGGTTTCTGTTTTGGTGGCTGTCTGATGTATTTCAATGAAGAGTTCTTCTTTTGATATAGCTGGCTTGCCAGGATTTGATTCCAACAGTACTACCGGATTATCAACTTCCTTCGGCGTTGCTGCGGTAATATGTTTAGGATGTGGAGTGTGCACTGGTGACATATCTTTGAAGAGGTCTTCTTGTGGCCTGTGATCCACGGCACCTGGCTGATAGGTGTAGTCGCTAACCGATGTAGAAGGCGTGTCACTGCAATTGCAAAGTGAATTTAGTGCCGGGCAAACCACTCCACGGCTTTGATGTTAAGGACAAATTAAGAAATAGGAGTATCTAATTCTCACTTTTATTTAAAAAAAAGTTTAAATCTGGAACCTTGAGCTTAAAACAAACACAAACTAGATATAGGTTAAATGTTTCTGCAGAAACATACTTGCAGATAGTAAGTTAGTTTTGCCATTTTTATATCATATGGTGGCACACTTTGGCTGATATTTGCATTAAAACACAAATTGTTTGTTAACTTTGTGTTGTTAAAATTATTCAATAAAAATTACTCAGGTCCATGAAAAATATTATTTTGTAATGCAAGGAATTGTCACATTTTTCCTCCCTTTATTTTTAAAAATAGAGACTTTAAATTGAGTTTTATTCACTGTAAAATTCAGATTTCTTAATCATTTTTTATGCTTTTCTGATACTTTCTACAAATGATAGCCAACCAGATATTTTGTTTAGTATTCATATCTGTAAGTTTTTATAAATGTTTTCCTTATAGAGCTATAGTGAAACAATGTTCACTCTAACAATATATTTGCAACAAATTAGGTTTGAAGAATAATCCATGTGTTGAGAAGATTCAAAAGTTATATAAGTGGCCTAACTAGTATATTTTTAATCACAATTTAAATAAAAGTTAGATTGATCAAATTTAAGTTTTTTAATGGTTGGAAAAATATTATTATTATTATCATCGCGTCTTTATTCCCCGTTTGGGTTGTACACACACTAATGTGCAATGGTAGGGTGAATGTGAGATGAAATGGAGGACCTACAGTTTAACATGGAATCCGAACCACGGCGGAGACCTGGCATTCCTCACATTCACAAGTTGTGATTAATACACGTCTTGTCAGAGGTGAAGGAAGGGTTTGACAATCAGATAAATCTTTGCCAGGACCGAGGATTGAACCCCGGACGCCAGCATAGAAGTCTGACATCTTACCCCTAGACCACCAGGTCACCTCGGTTGGAAAAATAAACACAATATTTTGTCAACATTAAACCTTTTAAAAAAAATAAAAAGACAGCCTCTGTGGTATAGTGGTCAGAGTGGCTACCAATCCACACATATAGGGTTCGATCCCTGATGCTTTCAGATTTTCTGTGAAGCAGTGCTCTGGAACAAGGTAAACCGAGCCTGGTTTGGACAAATTAGGAGCTTCTTAGATGAAGAAGTAGTGTCTTCGGTCAGAAAACCAAGTTCAACCGCAGGAGGGTTCGTTGTGCCGACTACCCAACACACTCTATCCGCAGATGATAGTATTATCTTCGCCAACAAATGGCAGCTGCTAGAATGCGGTCTGACACCATGGAGGGTTTTTTAATACAAAGAAAAATAAGTATTTAATTTTAACTAAATCACCAAATTAGTACTTAAGACATTTAATGCAAATGTTAGAAGTTATCGATAATTTGTAGACCTACACACATTTGGAGTAGGTAGCCCCAGGGATATTCGAGATTCAAGGGAATTTTAAATTTGACACTATAATCCTTGGTTAAATCTCTTTTCTTCTTCAAATTTTCAACTGAAATTTGTTTTAAAGCTTTAATACTGCTTATATAGTGGATTCAACCCAACTCAATTCAAATATTTTATATGGAGCTCAGACTGAATCATTAGTGACAAAGTGTATTTGTCAATGAACAAAATGGTAGTAATAGCAAATGATAAATTATGTATTAAAGAATAAAGAGACCATTAATAAAAACAATTATCAGTTTTAATGGTCCAATGGTCTAAAGTGTCTCTCTTGTGTTGGATTGGCCTGCTGAAGACGAATCCCAGTCAGGTCTACTAAGGGTGGTTTTTCCTATATGGCTTTCTACTATCCTCCTAGGCAAATGCAGGTAGATTACCTTTATAATGCTCCCGACCTCATCCCTACCACATTAGGGTAGTTTGAAATTCCAGATAATCCAAACATACTTTTGGTGAAAAAATTAAGCTAAATGAAATATACTTTTATTGGTTAACAAGCTCAAAGTTAAACTAGGATTGTAAGAAAGTGATATCTGATAGTAAATGCTTAATATTTACATGTTGTCAACACAATGTGTTTTCCTTTAACTAAAAATAATTACAGTTTAGTTTACATGTTATAAATTTAAATAAATTAAAATGTGATAAATAAAACAAGCTTCAATCTCAATTGGTTTGTATTAAAAAGGTTTAAGTGTATGATTATTGAACAGGTATTATTATTATTAGCACCGCGTGTTACTACCCATTCGGGTTACACACACTTACACTAATGTGTAATGGTAGGGTGATTGTGAGATGAAATGAAGGACCTACAGTTTAACGTGGAATCCGAAACACGGTGGAGGCCTGGCATTCCCCACAGGTAGTAAGACGCAGTGATAAAAAATAATCTGTTGAATCTGCTGCTACACGACCTTTATTTTTTTCATTGACCTTGACATTTCTTCAACTCTATATTTTATTGATAGCATGCATGATACAATAGTTAATGTGCAATCTCTGTGATTGGTATGGAGTGAACAATATTTTTGGGGGGTTTCTTCTCAGATAAACACGACAGTTTTGAAACTAAATTTATTTCACACACTTTGCTTGTTTTCAATTAATTTAGTAATAATAGTGGTTGTGACAAAGATTTTTTTTATACACCCAACTCAATTAAATAGAACCATTTCTTTTTCTAAACAGGACTCTCAGCAGTGTAGGTGTTTAAATTTGTGACTTTAGGGAGAAAAGCTTTCAACTTAACCTCATTAGACAATACAAATTTTACTGCACATTTTTAACAAGCGTTTTGTCAGGGTGTCCACCCACCAGCCTGGAAAACAGGGAAAAGTCAAGGAATTTGATCAAATTTATAGTATTTTCAGATTTTCCAGTTAATACACACTGTGAATTTCTTTTAAAACACAGTTGTTTCAGATGAGAATACTAATTTCAATTCTCAAAGTCAACATGCAATGTTCGTGTGGTTTTTACATCCCTCTACTGTATCTTTAGTTAAAGTTGAGTCTTGGTTATGCACATGTGCAAGAATTTGATTACATTATGGCAAGAATGAAATTTCAAAAAATGTGTTTCACAACAACTTTAAACAGTACTGGTATAAGATGATCTTTAAATGGCTAAATATGTTCTCACTGAAATCTATGTAGCTTAGATCACACTACCCAACGGTCCATTGCTTTAGGCTGTACTCCTTTAAATCCTTCATAGAGTGACATACATTCAGAAAGCATGCGTGTCTAAAAATATGATTACATCAAGTTACGATCCTAACATAATGTTTGTAATATATATTGGCTGTGGAAAACCTGGAAAAGTCTGGGAATTTTAAAATATAGTTTGGTTGGACACCCTGTTATTATAAACTATAAATAGTAAGTAGTTTATATTAATTGTGAACATTGAAACCTACAATTCTTTTGGTAAGTCTGCAAGGCTCGCCCTTCTATCCTACTTTGATTGTTTAGTTTGATATAGCCGTTTGGTACCATTTTTCTTTTGTTTACATTCCTACATTCTCCCTCCTCCATTTTGTTTCTAGTCTCCTTTTCTGTACATTTTCCTTTCTTATCTTGTGTTTTGTTCATTTTTCTCCTATAATTCCACCTATATTTTTAGCAGAATTCAAGCCCAAACTTTTTTTTAAATCAAGAAACAGGTAACAACAGATTCTAAGTGACCGTAATCAACTTATAGCCATGCTGCCAGAGTCCATTTGGCGTTTTAAACTCCGGCTGAAGAAGGGGACTGATGTACCCCAAAAATTACATAATTGGGAATTTTGAGGCTTTCAATTTTCTGCTAAGTGTGTAAGCTTTTTCCATTTATCCTCCTTTTAGTCTTAGTGTGTTCATTACAGACCTAAAATAAGGCAATGGCACTTTGCCGAATTCTTCAAATTATTTCCGAATTCAAATACCCGACGCCTGGCCTAAAAGGGCCATTTAGAAATTATAAATATATTCTTTGTGGTCAACATTTGAAAGTTACAAATCACATAACTTGACATGAACATACAAATATTTAATAAATTGATATGAACATATTAAATAATTTTTCATAACTTTATTAATTGTCGGGTTGATTTCTACTGTATTATTAATATGTATATTATATTTGAAAGAAGGTAGAGAAAAGGTGGATATTCATATAAAAGGACCAAACACCATATGAGTTTTACAATGAAAAACAGACAGTTAACCAGGTAGCTTTATATTGTTGCCAAAGTTAATGGCTGCCTCTTAAAAACAAATTATTTCTGCCCAATACCCCGACCTAGGTTTCGTACATAATTATCTACAAATTTCTTTTTTCTTTTGGTATTCTTTGATTTTTTTCAAGAGGTAGCCATTACCTCTTTGTCCCATGGCAGCAATGTGTAGTGTGAAATGTATTATTCTTTTCATTGTAAAAGCCATATTATATTCATCCCTTTTATATGTTTTTATCCACCTTTCCTGTACCTTCTTCCAAATATAATACAATTCCCTCAAAGCGTAAAGAGGTTTTCCTTATAGATATATATTAAATGTATTATTAATAGAGAAACCTTGTCTTGTTTTACTATGCTATCAAGCAAATGAACATGTAATAATGTGTTATGTGGTAATTCAAAGCAAAAAACCGCAACGTGCTTAATGTGTTGGCTTCAATGAGTAGAGTAGGAGGGTGTAAAGAATTAAGAGTGCAATCCTACCTATTGAAGTCAAAAGCTTTCAAGACTACAAAAGAGATGCAATAATTTTCTTGGTATCACGTCTTACTACCCATCTGGGTTATATGCATATATACTAATTAGACTAATATGTTAGGGATGAGGAAGGTTTAATGTAAAGGAAGTGTGCCCGCATTTGTGTGAAGAGTTGAATACTGCCCTCAATACACCGGGCCAGGATTCAAACCTTGGTCTTGTCATTGGCAGTCCAGTCTATTGCAAGAGTGATCTCTAAACTACTCAATCATCGAAGAAGTTTAGTGCAATTTACATTTGACAAAACATTTAAAATCTAAGTTAACACTAAAATGGATTCTTTTTTCCAAGCCACACAAGTCAAGTGCCACGCCCGAGCCAATGGTCTAAGATGTTGGGCTCATAAAACAACTGGACTGCTAATAAAAGAAAGATCAAGGTTGAACCTCAGCTAGATGAACTGGAGGTTGTTTTCCACTTGTAATAATTTTCAACTGTATTTTTTCTTGTTTATATTCAGGCTAATGTGGTTATACTTTATAGAACTACTTTCCTAGTTTCTGCAAAAAATGTAAGTCATAAAATAATGAATGCAAGTATATACAAAAAATGTAAGTCATTAAATAAACTTTGCATGAAAGAATGTTTTTAATATGTGCTCCACCAGCCAGCCACCAATGTTAAACAGTTTTTAACCTATAATGCGTATGTGTATCCTAAGCAGGCAGGATAGTCACACAAAATCAAACCAATAGTGTGCATGAATAATGCAAATATACACAAACCATGCATTGTAAATTAAATGCAATGTACAGTCCAGCTTTCATAGGAAGGGTCTTCAAGAAAATACAAACAAATTTTTCGTGGTCATAATTGTCACATTTTTCAATATATAAGTATTGATATTTATCAAACGTGACATCTAAAGATCACAAGACTTGACATATGCATACATTAAAATAGATTTAAAAAATGAGGTGGCCCAATGGCTAGATAATTTTATAATAAAGGAAATTGATAAAACTAAAGAAAAAGGAAAACTAAACTACTAAGAATAAGAATAAATTTGATGAAGAAAGCCCACCTAGGGAAAGAGGAAAGATGTGGGAAGAATCCAATGCACAAAGGTGACATCTTCTTCCTTTCTTCTGTCTTCTATAGTAGAAGTAGTCACACACACATTTTAAACACAAATATAATAATATTTCAGCATTGTTGCCTTTATCAAACACAAAGAAGAAGAGAGAACAAATAACACAAACAATGGATTACTCCATTTTGAAAATTCAAAATGGAGTAATCCATTGTTTGTGTTATTTGTACTCTCTTCTTCTTTGTGTTTGATAAAGGCAACAATGCCGAAATATTATATTCGTGTTTAAAATGTGTGTGTGACTACTTCTACTATAGAAGACAGAAGAAAGGAAGAAGATGTCACCTTTGTGCATTGGATTCTTCCCACATCTTTCCTCTTTCCCTAGGTGGGCTTTCTTCATCAAATTTATTCTTATTCTTAGTAGTTTATTTTTCCTTTTTCTTTAGTTTTATCAATTTCCTTTATTATAAAATTAAAATAGATTAGTAACTTTTTAGCTGTCACATAAGGCCCTATGTATGAAAATTGAATGCCTATGAGATATTTAATTTTCTTTGAAAAAAAGATTACGCCTATTCAGCAATAACATATAAGGTATTTATTAGGGATGGGCCCTCAAATCCTTAAGGATATTCAAGGATTCGAGAAAATTCCTGGTTCAAGACTCAAGATAAAAAAAAAGATCAAATTAAATTTGTTTTAGAGCTCTAATACTGCTTATTGGTGGTTAAAAATTAATTATAATAAAAAAGTTAATTTAATAACTAAGCTCCAAACCATTAATTTAACACTTAGCTGAATGCATGAATGTTATGACTGGATTATGAGAATGTTAACATTCAGTTACTTGTTATTTGTATTTTCTACTAATCTATTATAATTCCTCTTATATTTATACTATTTTTTCCAAGATTTAAATTCGGGAATCAGAGGTAAAGTGAAGATTCAGATTTGTAAAAGAGTAGATTCGACCCAACTCTAGTAATTATAGTCTAAAAAATAGTTTAAGGCTGTAAAAATATTTAAAATAGTTACATGCTGTCATAAGTTAACTTATACTTGTAGATTTTTTTGTCACTATAAGGTGTAAACATCAATTCACAAGTTGTCTTATGCACTGAATGAAATTATATATTCTCCTAAGGCATTCACAAGTAGTTTATAGAAGTAAAAATTAATCAAAAACCTAAAGAAGAGAACATCACCTTCCTCTTCATCAGAAAACTAAATTCAGTTGTAAGATTCCTAAGGAAATGGGGTATTTTTTCAAATATCTTATAATGATTAAACTGTTTAAATAGGTTAAGACTTATTTGTTAATGTTGCAAACTTTTGACACACATGTCTTGACAATGACATGTCACAGCAACATAAGCTGCGTTGAATTTATTTTACAAATTGTGATAAATGATAATAAATGGGTCAAAGTATCCATGTGCCGTCAAAAAAAGAACAAAAAACCTAGCCTACATATAAAATATGAATAACTAGCAATGAAAATTAACAAGAAAGTTTTGTTTGTTGTTGGAATAAATGGTTTAGTAGAAACATTACTTCTAAAATTGAGGGGCTCAGGGCAAAAAAAACAAACAATAACCATCATTTTATGAAAAAAATGTGTTAGTACAGATTTCTGATAGTTTACTCCTTGAACTAGATGTGATTTTTATAGTCAGTCAATGTTTTGAGGATAATTAATATCAACAAATATTTATCTATTTTTAATGGCTTCATTTACAGATTTTATAGACTTTTAAATAGTGAAAATATTCTATCTAAATTTATGAAGGTTATGCTTATTTCTTATTCCCCGACCCTTAAGTTATTTGATTCGTTCGTCTAGTACAGTGGTATTCAAATTTATTTGTTCACATACCCAAGTTGTTAGTGCAAGCTAAACATACTCTATAAATTTACAAAGGTGTATTTGTGTACCCCTGGTCGAATACTACTGGTCTTGACTGTGTAAATTTAAGGTATTTGATTCAGGTGCTTGTATTTGTTTGGACTTACATTTTAATGTCTCTGATGCGTATCATTAATTTAAACTTTCCAACTCAAGGGAATGGAGAGTGTAAATTCAACGTCAAGAACGTCTGGTTTGGTTTAACGGTGACAGGGTTCAATCCAATTAAATCAAATGTACTGAGGGTGATTTTCCTAATTGTTATCCACTCCACCATGCTACTGTGGGTACATTCATTCAACATTCCACATTTCTTATCCCTATAGGTGCCCATATATGGCCATTCCAACATTTCATTCCAAAACTGTCAGTGTATGGGGTGATTCACACCAAACATGATGTATTGACATGCCACTTCACTCCAGGAATGAACAATCCAACCTTTTTTATTTTTTTTTGGAGTGATGGCGCACCAAAACTGACCATGTGTGGACAGTTGTAATCCCGGACTGACGAACACATGCGCAGTTAGCCAACAAATTCATAGAACACGTGGTGATATTCGATACACCACCTGTTTATTTTGTGTGGCTTTTATTTCCCGTATCCAAAAATGATGTCTATTAAGCGCAATGCTCACAAAGTGAACTCGGTTGAATTTATGAAATATTTTATAAATCTGTATCGGTCTTTACCTGTACTATGGAAACTGATAAGTGTGTATTATATCAATAAATTCAAAAAGGAAGTCTCATATCAAAAAATTGTTTAAATAGGCAAAGCGGTGTAGGAAGACTCGAACTTAGATTTTGTCAAGTCAAAGATCAATACTATTAGAGGATGTTTTAGGAAGGAGTTGAAAAAGGTTGTGGCCTCTCAAAAGGTAATTTTACTTTTTGCAAGATTTTTGCACAGATTTTGTTTGTAACTATGGTAATTATGTGAGTAAATGCTTGCATGCCATTAAGTGGACTGCTCCTTCAAAATAAATATTATATGTTGTAAAAGACCCTTGCGATCATTCTGGTTAATTTGTTGGTTAATTTTGCAATGATATTACTTCAAAAGCCTGAGAGAATGTATAGGGGTGATGCTAACACAACATCACTTGGTGAAAATAATGTAAAATAAAATAATTTTTAACCAATGTCCCTTTCAAGATAAAATATATTTTTAATTTTACTCAATTGAATTCTTACTTGTGTTCTAAGTAATTTGGAAAACACAAAATTACTTTAAATAATCAAAAATAAAGGAATTGAAATTTCTCAAGTGTGTTTATTTGTAAAAGGGTGAAACAAAATTAACAATTTTGGTAAATACATAATTTAATATCCGAGAAAGATGATGTTACTTCAACTTCATAACAGGTCTGATAGGGTCTGGTGAAATTCTGGGTACAGTGCTGTAAAAAAACTATAACATTGTAAAACAAATAAAAAATATATTCATACAAAAGACTACAGTACATGAGTCTACAGTTTAATAATTATAATTTATCATTCACGTTAAAAAATAAATACTTAATTATATTATATTTGTAGGAAGATATAAATACTTAAGGCGGGGGTGCTAGTGAGCGCAAGTTCAATGCATTAATTTTGCAATTTTTATAGCACAAACATTTTTTGGCCAAAATAAATCAAATATTTCTTCTATAGAAACAGAGTTTTGTTTTCTGCACATGCTAATCTCAACAGTTGTTGAATATCTGTGATGAGCATGTCGGCATTTGGTGACAAACTTTTTAAATAAAGAGAAAAGTTTGTCACCAAATGCCGCCATGCTCATGAGATATTCAACAACTGTTGAGATTAGCATGTGCAGAAAACAAAACTCTATGTTTCTATAGAAGAAATATTTGATTTATTTTGGCCAAAAAATGTTTGTGCTATAAAAACTGAAAATAGTGCCCTAAACTCATGCTCACTAGCACTCCACCTTAAGAATATTTGAGTTTCGAGAAAATATTGGATTAAAAAAAATAAAAATATTTTTGTTCAACATTTTGAATTGGTTTTTATAACTTTAACACTGCTTAGCTCTAAAACTCAACAACCAAGCTGCAGAACATTAATTTAGTACTTAATTGATTGTATGAATGTTAGAATGAATGCATTTTAGCGAAAAAAAAAGAACCTTTTTTGTAGTTATTACATGAGTGAGATTAGACTGTTTTACAAAATATATATACAATTAAAATAAGCCATCACCAAGCAAGTCAAAACTAAAATAACATTAGTGAAATATATCAAATAACTTAATCCTATAATGAACACGAAAAATATAAAAAAGCTTTCATTCCTTTCAAGTAAACACACTTCCAACCATATCAAATTTTGTGTCAATTATTCTTAAGAGGCTTAGTTTCGTTTTACTTAATTCGGCTAACGTAATATTGGACTGTGTATTTAATTCAACCAACACAAGTAGTTGACATGATTGTATTTTTTGATCAGCATAGAAATTTATAGAAATAACGATTATGATAATTTAATTATTGTGTTGGCATTGTAGGAGTTGGTGAAAAATGATTTTGGCTCAGATCTAATACTAAGCAAATAAGATTTATGGAAAGGGTTAGTTACATCATATCAAGTGAGATATTTGAAAATCTGTTTCAAACAATGATAACATAATTATTTTCAAAATCTAACACATATTTCTAAGATTTTAAACTCTTTATTTGACTTACCCACTGTTTTGGTATGGGTTCACGCTCACATTCTGTAGAATCTGTAGAAAAATATCACAAAGCTTTAAAATATACACTCTGCTAGATAATTTTATAGGTACTTTTTTCCTTGTTTTAAAACATGATTGTATCAGTTTGGTTGTTAAATTTAGATCACATGACTATTTTCCCAATGCAACCAAAATATAAGATTTTAGTAGCCTGGTCAAGGAGTTAAAATAAATGTGACCATTTAAACAAGAACTTGCTAATATGTGTGACATAATATTAATAATATTAGCACCGCGTCTTACAACCCGTTCGGGTTATACGCTTTAAGTACTAATTACGCTAATGAATTAGGAATGGTGAAGGTTAAATTAGAGGAAGTGAACCCGCATTTGCGTGGAGGGAGAGTGGAAAACCATTTAGGAAAAACCATCCCCAGTTCACCCGACCAAGATTCGAACCTCGATCTCCCCGTCCTCAGCAGTCAAGCTCAACACGACTAGCAAGTTAGCCAATTACGCCACCGAGGCGGGTGACATAATATTAAATAAATCCTAGACTTGCATGGTTTCGAGTTATGCAGATTCTTAAATATGCAGTTAAGGTATTTCAACTTCTATCGACACCAGCAACACTTAAAACCTCATAGAGATAGATGAGTTCCTTGCTAACGTTGACGTTGAGTCATGCAATTTTACTTTTTGTTTGTACCTTGAGCACAAGCAATTTTCACAAATTTTTATTTTCTTGAGTATAACAAGTTTAGCTTTAACTATTCTTTGAAATGAAAATGTCAAATATGCATCATATCTAAGCATTATTCATCTTACGCTGTTTTACAACTTGCACATTTTGTACAAATTAATTGTGCAATCGAGAACCTAGCTACTGTATTTTTTAAGTCTTGTTCAAAAGGAACAATTCTAAAGGTAGTTATAATTTGTTTCACTAAACTATAAAAATATCAAGAGAAGTAACTCACTGCTCCCATTGTTGAAACTGGTTTTAAAGCAGAATGTCGACCGACCGTTGGTGGGATACCATCAAATGTATCCTTAACATGGTCACTGCAATAAAATTAAAATTTAAAAACATAAGGCACTTAAAAACATTTGTATTGCAAATGTATTTATGTGAATAAAATGTGTAATGTAAAGGTTAATCATTTGAGAAAAATACACTATCGACAATGCATCAGTGTTTCTCAATCAAACCTGTCTAAGTGAATAAAATGTGTAATGTATAGGTTAATCATTTGAAAAAAATACACTATCGACAATGCATCAGTGTTTCTCAATCAAAGCTATCTAATTGTGAAAGTAATTCTACATCAGCCCAGGAAAAAGTTTGTATTGATTTTACTATACAGTTGGGCTGCATAAAAAGGCTTGTAAGACTTATTCCACATGAAATCGCCTAATTTCAGAATATCACAATGTGCCCTTAAATCTCTGATTTTCTTTAAAATCTTTTCCTCAGTAGTTATATAAAAATAAGAACTAATTGTGAACCTCTAACTTAGTGATTTTACTCTCAACGAGTTTAGTATACATCGTAAGTACATCCTGTCACCCGATTGTAAAGCTAGCGTCTTTACATATTAATGATTGTAAAACATGTGCCCTCACATTTTTTAAATACATTTTTATGTGCATAAATTTTGAAAAATAAATAAAATAAAAACATAACCGTTTCTTAAGGTAAAAGAGTTGTTCCGATTTGGGTTGTAATTACTTAAAATACGAGGTTTGGTTATTAAATAACCGAAATGATGCTCTAAAAATTGTACTTAAAAAATTACTTAATGGAAATGTTATCACCTTCAATGTAGTCCCCTCCCCGATCCCTACAACTCACCATACGAATCTTACACTATTGGAAGCAATGTTTCATGTCCTTTTCTGAGAGGCTGTTCATGAGCTTCGTCGATTTGTCCTTCACAGCATCAACAGACTTGAAACAAGTTCCTTTTAGTGCAGACTTAATCTTCAGGAACAGAAAGTCACACAGGGCTACATCAGGTGAGTAAAGTGGATGTTCCAACACCGAAATCTTGTGCTTCACCAAAAACCTCTGGATAGACAGTGCCTTATGCGCTGGTGGGTTTTCCTGATTAAGAATCCACGAGCCGTTCTTCCACATTTCAGATCTTCTTCTTCTTATGCATTCATGAAGGGTTGTCAAAACCTTCTTATAGTAAACCTGGTTAACAGTCTGACCTTCAGGTACCCAATCAATGTGAACAACCCCTCGGATATAAAAAAAACTGTCATCATTGCTTTGAATTTTGACTTGCTCATCCGTGCTTTCTTTTGTATCGGTGAACTGGGACTCTTCCAATGCATGGATTGGTGCTTAGTTTCAGGGCCGAAATGGAAAAAAACCACATTTTCTCAAAAAGTTTGGATCATTTTCGATGTTATAAAGGATGTCAGCACAAATGTCCATTCGAGTTTCCTTTTGCTCAGGAGTGAGCAGTTTTGGCACCATTTAAGAGTGAACTTTTTTCGTGTGTAAATTTTCATGTAAAATTTGTTGAACAGTTTCCTTATCGATATAAACTAAGTCAGCAATTGCTTGAATGCTCAGGCGTCAATTTTATCCAACAATTTCACTCTCTTTTTCAATATCAACATCTGTTTTTGATGTGTGAGAATGGCCGGGACGCAGATCATCCAATCTGTTTTCTCCCCTCCTTAATTTTTTTTTTAACCAATCGAACACTTGAGTACGAGATAAACACTGACATTCAGGGCCACCCTTAGCAGACTATGTTTGGGGGCTCCCTCAGCTTTTTGCCTTACTCTCCCTCCCCAAATATAATTTAAAAAACTTTTTTTTATTGTTATTACAGCAGTTTGCACCTATATACCAATTTTAAGTAGTGGGTTGTAAGGTATCAAGAAATGTCCTAAAAGGGTAAATGCATTGTAATAATTAATGCTAGAAGACATGTTTTTATACATATAAGGGTTGATTTCTCTCCAACCCTTGGTTCGATTTTCTTCCCCATGAATTTGATCTGTTTAACGGTAAAAGGAACTGTGCCAAGTTGGAATTAAATTGGTTGATGTGCTCAAAAGTTATTAAGAGACATACCCACCATAGACAGAAACAAACATGTGGAGTTAAAACTGAGATCTCGCTTCCCTTGTTCAATAAATCAAACCATATGTTTTTACATTCTGACAATATTTGCTAAATCGCCTACACAGGGAGCCTAATATATGAGCATGCAATAAAACATTTACCACCCCAACTGGGAGGCTGCACTGTTTCCATACCCCTAAGGGCGACCCAGGTAACATGCAGGGCTAGAGGTTCAAATTGACTATAAGGAGGGACTTGGAAGAAATAGGGTATAATAGTAAAGGGAGAAGAAAATATATGTTTCTCTTCTTACGCCCGGACATTTGGAGCACTTTTAAAAATACCTACTAATATTTTCAATATTGATAACATTTTACTACATAGATAGTGTTATTTTATAGGTATTGATTTGGGATAGAACCCTCAAATTCTTTGAATCCCGAGGGATAAATTAAAGATTATTTTGATGTGAAACTAAGCTAAAAAAAATATTTTCCAATTCTTCAAGTGATTTGTTTTAAAGCATTACTACTGCTTATTGGCGATTCAGAACCAATCATATTATAGGATGAGTTAATTTAACACTCAACTGAATGTATGAATATTATGTTGAATGGATTATAAGCATCATCAACTGTTTCCAGCCTGTGGCCGGGTCGGTTTAGTAAAATGTCTATCTCCCTCTGGCGTTCCACCATTCTTCCTCCTGCACTCTCTTCCGCTGTGTTCCTCTCACTTGCACACTTGCTGCTATCTGTTTCTCCCATCTCTTCCTTACATACTTCATATCCATTAATCTTCTTGGAATCCTCTCCCCTTACATCCTCATTACGTGTCCATATCATCTCATCCTAGGTCATGTAACCCATGTACTCCAACTATAGACCTTACTTTTCATTCCTAATCCTATCTCTTCTGGTGACAACTAGCATGTTCCTCAAAAACTTCATTCCTATTGCCTCCACTTTCCTTGTTTCTCTCTTATCCAAAGAATGGATGATAAGAAAGAATGTTTTTTAACATTTAGTTTCTATTTCTGTTTACTATTAATCTATTATATTTATATTTCTGCTTTAAGTTTATAATTTTTTTTCTTCAAGATTTGGATTCAGGATTTAAAAGTAAATAGGAGAATCTGATTAGTAAAATAAAAGATTTGACCCAATTATAGTATTCGTAATATCTATTTTAAAAATGACAGCTCCAGATAGCATGACTTAACATCTGAAAGTGGATCCAATAAATTGTGTCTAGCTGTCAGATATATCCATTCGTAAGATATTTGGGGTATATAAAGAAAGTTGAACATAGTTTAGTGACTAGTTTCACTCAAACCTTAAACTTGCCCGGAATTTAAGGGCACTAAACCTGAGTAATCCTCGTTAATAAGTGAGTCAGGCTTATATTCAAAATATGAAAAATAACTGGAGATGTCACTTGGTTGTTTGCTAATTAATATTCACATGTCAAATAGATTTATTTTTAAGAACGAAGAGAATATTTTCAAAGCATAATTAACTTACTAGTAGCCAGCAGCTCTGGCGGAATTATTTGAGGTTGACACTGGCATTGAACAATTGGTGTACCGCTGAACCTTTGTTGAACCATTCATCACTGAAATCAACAGGCCAAGAAATTTACTAAATAGTTTCATATTTCACACTACCCTAAAAACCAAAGTTCATAATGTTTGTTCTATTTATACCCAGTGGCGCATCAGAAGGGAGGATGGGTGATGATTCACGTCCCCCCCCCCTTTCCAGCCTTTCTCCAACAGCAAATAATTTTAATCAAAACTTTCATATCAAGTATCACTGAAATATTGAGCACTTAAGATCAAATATGTTACTGTGAACGTGGTGAATTCGTTATTTTGTAAAATTGCCTGTGAATGTATATAATTACCAATAGCAATGGTATATTTAACAAATAATAGGATTTTCTTCATTTACCAATGATTTAATAAATTTCCCAATGCAGTATGGTAATAGTATGTTACATGAACTGTATTATCTAAATTTACCGGTGAGTTTATAAAATACTTAATGTATGTTGACAAAAGTATTGAACATAAATCTAAGCTAAGCTAACCAAACCTAATATTGACATGACTTATTAACATTCACCAATGGCAGATGATAATTTTGTAAACTCACCGGTGAATTTGTTAAACATTCAAAGAGTATGTGAAAGAGTAAAGGAATTTCTTACATTCCTAAACCGAGCCAGTGGCTTTGTAGAATCACCGGTGTCTATACAAACTCATCGCATTCACAGTAGCATATATACATTTTAAAATGAGTCCTCTTCAAAAGGTTATACTGTTACACACATTACCCGCATCGGTGGCGTAGTTAGCTAACGCGCTAGTCGTGTTGAGCTCGACCGCCGAGGACGGGGAGATCAAGGTTCGAATCTCGGTCGGGTGAACTGGGGGTGGTTTTTCCTAAATGGTTTTCCACTCTCCCTCCACGCAAATGCGGGTTCACTTCCTCTAATTTAACCTTCCCAATTCCCAATCCATTAGCGTAATTAGTACTTAAAGCGTATAACCCGAACGGGTAGTAAGACGGGGTGCTAAATAATAATAATAATAAAATAGTGTTACACACATTATAAGTGTAAGGAAAATTACCACTTTGAAAAGAGTTCAAAAATAAAAACTTCGATACATTGTATGCAAGGCCACTTTTATAACTTAAATTAATGCTCTTAGTCATTAGAAAAAACCAAAAAAAGAGACAGCTTATTGAGGCATTCAGTATTAAAAAATCTTCTTGACCTCCAGAATTTTAAGGGCTGACTTCACCTCCCTTGAAATTCCACTATGGCTTCAGCCTTGATTGAATGCCTCCCTAAAAGTTGATTTATGGTTGTGTCACTGGCTATTATCCAATTTAAGTGTCTTATTGTCTGCCTGTCTGTCTATACTTGATTATCAAAATATTTATGATAAAATAGCCGTGTATACAGTTTGCTCAGAACTTTGCGCAGTCAATACACTTTTAACTTTCCAATTTAAGCAACATAACCTGGGAGAGGAAACATTGTTAATCTATATTTCTATTATTTTGCTAGTGTTATTTTATAGGCACCAGTACTTATAAAAGTGACCACTACAGATTACATGACATGACTTTTATAGCTATCAATAAGATTCTTCCTATGGAAATTAGTCTTTAGCCTACACTAATATGAAAGAAAAAAATAAACATAAGAAAAATATTGAATAACTTACCTGGCCGGTCAGCGAAAAACCCATCAAACACCACATAGTTATTACTCTGTGGAATAATGTGTTCCAAGCCATAATACTTGAATAAAAAAGCCAAAAAATTCTCTGAAGGTTTGTCGATGGCAAGATCTTGGGGCAATACATTTGCCTCCTAAAATTAAAAAAAAAAAGAATTATCATAGCTAATAAGATATTAATTAGCACTTTGGATTAAAAGTTTACTTTTAGCTATGAAATAATGGTCCAAGGTATTTTAATAAAGACTATTTGGGCTTACTTTCTACAAAAATGGATCCCTAAACATTTAATTTCCAAGTGCAAGTATATTCAACAAAAGTTTTTATATTATGCTTATAACATTTTTAGGAGGCCATGAAAATGAACCCTAACTAGAACACTCACTATTTAGTTATTTTATTGCAGTAGCATATATGAATTTGACAGCTTAAGGGGAAGGGGGATTTTTAGTAAATAAAGTCAGATCAAACTTCTTTTTTTCACTGATTACTAGTTATCTGGACTACCCCAATCTAATTAAATTATTTATAGAGATGAGGAAAGTTAAATTTAGAGGAAATTCACCCAAATCTGTGTGGAGAGAGAGATAGTAGGAAACCATTTAAGAATAAACATAGACAGCGCTGTACATTTGGCTGGGATTCGAAACCCAACCTCATCACCCGCAAAACCAGACTAGGCCAGTGTGACGTTTATTGTGTGTTCTCTATGGTATGGTTAATAACAAACTAAATACTTTATATCTCTTTAAGTATAACCTCTTTTCACTTATAGGAAGTTGTGTTGCGCGTTTCACACTCCTCCCTGATGAGTTCCTATAGAATGAAACCTAGGCCGGGGAATTGGGCTGTAATGATCAATTTTCTTCAAGAGGCACCCATTAGCTCTTTGTTCAGTGGCAGCAATAAGTGTTAACTGTGTTCTTTTAATTGTAAAAGCCATTATTGTGTTTGTTGATTGTTCCCTTTTATACGTTTTTTACCCACCTTTCCAGTACCTTCTCCCAAATATATATTATAAACTAAATACTTTGATGTTGTCAAGGCAGAAATTATGTTTTGAACCATTTTTCCAGCTTACCTTGAGCATATGTTCATACAAAATCTTTCCCAGACCCATTCGCTGCTTTGACTCATGAACATAGAAGTCCAAAACACACAGGGGCTTCACTTCATGGTGGGCCCCAGTATGATCATACACATAGAGATTCTTGGAACCCACTTTCAACAATCCTACCACGGTGCCTTTCCCTCTGAAAACAACACAAGTCCAACCATGATCCTACATATCTTTAGACACACATTTGGCTCCTAAACAGTAGAAGATACATATTATCTATACAATATTGACAGTCAAATTCTATAAAGCACAACTTTTCACTAAACTTACTATAGGGATAGGACCCTCAAATTCTAAAGAATATTTAGAGAAAATATCAGATTTAAGATTGAAAATAAATAGATGAAAATTGGTTTATTTTTCAAAATTTTAATTTGTTTTATAAAGCTCTAATACTGCTTTATGGTGGTTCAGCCCCAACATAATTATAATAAAAACTTAACACGAATGTGTGAATTTGATAAAAATGTATAATTGAGCAAAACAGTTAATAATTAGTTACTATTTTCTATTATTTTGTTATATTTCTATTTCCTCTTACATTCATAATTTTTTACAAGATTAGAATTCGAGATTTGAAAGCAAAATGAAGATTCGGATTAGTAAAATAGTGGATTCGACCCATCCATATATTTAAATTAACTTATTTATTAATAATGACATTTTCACACAATGAGAATAACTTGAATTTAAGAAAGTAATATGTATTTGATTTAATTTACTTTATCAAAACCTTTATGCTACCAATTGTAGTATACTTAAAATAATAATTGTCTAGTTAAAAGTTTGTGAAAATTTTGTTCTATTAAAGATTACAGTATCATCTCCATTCCATTGTAGGTTTGTTCCTACTACAAATGTTTAAAGAGATTTGAAACTAAAATGCACATAAAGAAAACACTAGCACACAGTATTTACTATTAAAGCCTTTTCATCATTAGACACCTTATAGACACCCCCTACCTCCTTTTTTGTTGTTGTGCTTAGAGCATCAAAGAGTTACACAACTTAAATTGAATGATAACTGTATTATATATAAGTACTTGTAATGAGGTGGACTGGATATAGCTAGCTCAAGAGAGCGATGGGTGGTGCTGTCATTTTGTGAGTACAGCGATGAGCTTTCGAGTTCCTAATGCAATAGAGTAAGTAGGCCTATCTGAACAAATGTATCAAATTATTTATTTTTCTTGGTGCATCTAAGTGTATACCAATAAATACAGAAAAAAAAAGCATAAAAAGAAACTATAAAAGTTAATATTTATTGTGATTTTATTTCAACTAGGCTAGTTATAATTACCATGACTAAAATCAACACCTAATTAAAATTCAAGAATAGATATAATAAAATCCCAGACAAAAGTTGAAGAGGATTTATTGCAGAGAAGCATTATGACCTACTCTCCAAATGTCAGTCGATAAAAAAAATTGTGTACAATGGGCCGCGCAAACTCTAGATAGAAAAAAAAAATTCAGCAAGATTTCCAGTTTTCCTAGAAGGAAAAATAATTTTCCCAATTTTTTGAAAGACTTTTCTCCAGTTGTGAGTCTTTGATGAAGTGATTCTGAATAAAAGTATTTTGTATAAGTGTGGTAGTACACCACCAAATGTTGGTACTTGAGCAAGTATTTTTAGTAAGTATTTCTACTCAATGCTTAGGTTAGTATACTAATGGAGTCTTACACAATTCATACCACCTACAATTTTAATAATGAATGATGTCTTAAAACACTTTAAATACCTCCAAAATAGATTTTTATTAAAAAAAACTTATTCATCTCCTGTTGGGAGACTTCACCACAAGCCAATACAGATAAAAATAATTTAGGGTACATCCACACCCTAATCACACTTTTTTAAGCTCTGGATCAGAACGTTACTACTAAACTTATGTGTTTTTCACCACAAATGAAGAGTAGGCAAGTTAAACAGTAGTATGTAAGGTAATATGCTAAACCCAGGAGCGGTGGAACTTTATTTGTGTAGAGGGAGATTAGAGAAAGTTTAAGAAAATTAATTTTGAGAGGTGGTTCTTATCTGAAGATATTTTGTATATTAGACTCTTCCCCAAAATATTTAGTGGTCCTCCCCCAGGAAATTTTTAAAACTTGGATTCCCCTATGGGCTATTTAGAGTTGTCCTTGACTAGATTTTTTTAAAATTATATGCCTTGAAGCTATTTGGAGTGGTCAATCCCAATCCAAATTATTATTTGTATACTCATAGAAGCTATTAAAAGTGGTCCTCCTCGCCTTTAAATTTACAAGACATTCAAGCACTTTTCCTGTTTTTCTCTCTGATGCATAAAGTTCAAACATAATTCTCGGTTTGCATCCAAATAGTTTCAAGGCTCCTTGGAAGGAGTATTGAGTTATTGACATGATACATTCTCACTCTACACTCACTTCTTATTGAAGACTGCATCAGCCCATTTGAAAGGCAATGAGCCTTATATATCAGACTTCGCCTTGGGACTGCAGTGCTACTACCTACCAATAATCTTAGAAACTATGTCGAACACCATTTTCAGATCTAATGAAAATAACTAGCCAATGTTATTTAATATTGGCACCATTTTTGTTTGCGTCAACTGTTTGATCAATATTTAGCGAAAAAATTAAAGCATATGGGGCCTACTAATACACAATTTTTCACTTTTGGTGATAATAAATGTTAGGTGTATATTGCTTATCAAATTGTTAAAATAACTTATTCATATTAAGGAACAAGTCTGCTTTTGCAACTTGTATAATTTTAAATGGCAGGCAACAAGTTCTAAGCTCTAGCGGATGAAAAGAGAATAATTAAAATAGTTGCCAGTCAAACACAGCACCAAGAACGTGTTGATGACTTATTGCTTCCGTCCCTGGACTCAAGGGTGTGTGAGGGATGCATCAGCATCCTTGTTGACAATTCGGAGGAATCTACACATTGTCACGTGATTACCAAAGCAGCTAGCAAGGGTACATATCAAGGCAACAGCGCATAGAGAATTCGGATACAGCCCCGGTTTTACCGATCAGTGGCCACCATAATCAATTTAGAATTCTTTTTAAAATAAACCTAAATTGAATTTGATAAGTAAATAATCTAATTTGATTTATTTGACAAACATTTTCCAAATATAGATCCGAGCCAATAACTGGTGGTTTGGCACCCTCAGGTTTTACGTCCTAGGCGATCACCTGGTCCTTCTGACAGTCTTTCCCCAAAGAGGCTTACTGAGTGACCAACAAGAATGTTGGGATGTTCCAACTTCACACAAGTTTTGACAATAATAGTTAATTCAGAAACATAGAAATTACATCGCTAGTTTAACATTTGTATTAAAACATAAATAGCAACCTACTTTGCACCTTCAGGATCAATCAAGAGGTAGACTAAATGCTCCGAGTTTCTCAAACGTTCTCCACTTGTGATTGGCTTGTTGAGGCCTTGCGCTATAGCAGAAGCTCTGCCCATATCATCCAGTATTTGAGAGATCTTTGATGCACAGTCACTGTAACAAACAAGTAGCATTAGTGGAAAACATAGCTTAATTAATACCTCTCTAATGATTGATATTTAATATTATTGTTAAAAGAGAATTATTTTTATTTATGTTAAAGATTATGGTAAAATTGCAATATGGAAAATTAGTAGACTAGAAAAAGCAAACATCAAAACATAAAACCCACCATAATGATATTAGGGGTCAAAATAGTGTCCAATTTTGTCCAGAAAAAAAAAAGTGACTTTATTTGAAAATACTTTACCAAAAGCATTAAAATCACGACCTTTCTCTAACATATAAGACCATAAGTTGTCCTTTAAATATAAATAAGACTTTTTTTTATCCACTAGCAAATTTGGCCGGGTAATACCTTAGTTGAATCATTTAGCATTTCATTAACAGTTGATAAAAAGAACCTAAAAAAAATGTAAAACTATATATTCTTAAGGTTAATTCATATTTTGTTAAAACAATTAGGCCTAGTTATTTTAACATACTTAAATAAATTCAACTAGGAATTTGGATAGTTAAGAATGGGTTTTAATTCGCTGACAACACAAAAAAACATAACATTAACTTTTTAAAGCATAGGTAGTCCCATTTTAATAAAATATAATTTATATTTTCCAGAGTAGTTAACGAATAAAGTCGCATTAAGTGAATAATTTCTTTACAAAGTGTCGCAGTACTTTATATCTTTGGCATATTCAATGGAATTATTGAGCCCATAACATAAAAAGGGTTAGCCCCTCCAGCGCCAAGCACTGTGTTGGACATCCATTCAATTTAGTTTGCCCAGTACACTTGCATGCATCTTCCTTCTCTATTTACAAAATGCAAAGCTGTTGCTCAACGGATTAATTGAGTTAGTGCAACAACAGCCCTTTATATGAACTTAGATGAGCCCTGTGACCTGTCATGCCACCTTTTTGATAACCGCTGAATGTTTATAGGGTGGGTCCAATACTTGCAATCTCTTATCAATATCACCGAATATCTCATTCTTTGGAAATAAACCAACACTGAATCTTCAATGGCACATATCCAAATACCTCCACTACCAATGACAAATAGACAGTGGTCAAATGCGTGTGTGGCCGCTAGTTGTCGGCCTCAAGACATGATAGCCGGTTGGTTGTATGCTGTGTAGGCTCTACTTCCACTGACTTTACTACAAAATTGTCTGTCACCGACTGTATGTTGTGTGTGATTGATCTGATAAAGGAACTAGGCAAATTAATGTGATTTTTGCTTGCCTGTTTAGCAAAAACATGTCTTCTTGATGTATAATATCAAGTTGTACCTGCCCCATAATTTATTTTAATGGCTGCAATATTTTGACTGTGCAAAGGAAATATAATAATTTGTTTATAAAATGTAGACTTGAATGAAAGATTTGAAACAAACTCGATATCATCCATCTTCACGTGTTGTTTTGGCTTGGCCAGTCCGGCCCATATTTCCAAGAATCTGTCATCACTTTGGTAAGAAAGATTTTTAATCAAATACAATTTTTTTTGCGGTCACCAATTATATAAGATGTTTTACTTTATTATTATAATTATTTCCAATGTACTGGTATTGATATCATCTAACAAAAGTGATAGTTGCAGATCATAAAAATTTATGAGAACTGTTTTGGTTAACTTTTATAGCTGTCAATAAGTTATCTCAAATCTTAATCTGACAGTAATTAACAGAATCTAATTTAGGCCCAATCAAAAAATAAAGTCTTCAAAGTTCAAATAAAGACCAAGAGCTATCTAGATTTTTGTTAAAGGAAAAGTAGCTTCTTACTAAACAATAGTAAATTATTAATTAAAAACACTAATAAAGTCTACAAATCATTACAATGTAATAAAGTATTATAAACCATTTTATGCTAATTCTGCATCTAGACAAAATTACAATCACTTTGTAGGTTATTTCCAACAATTGATAGATTTTAACACAATGTTACTAAATGCCTTCTGTAAATGAGGAAGGAATGAGTATAAAATAAACTACAACACCATCATCCAAATAAGGAATGAGGGTAAAATGAACTGCATCACCTCATGCAAATGAGGCGAAGTTGTTAGAATTTTACCCAGCCACCAAAAAAACATATTTTGGATACAAATCAATCATCTAATTTTTGAAAATGGTTAATCAAACAATCTGTTGAAAACCTTTTGATTCAGACCACATATTTATTATTATACATTTGTTTGTATTTGCTGTTATACACAATTTTTTAAATTACTGATTTTCTATAATAAACTAAGCAATAAAATATGTTTTAATTGGTTGAACAAAATAATATGTTCAACTAGCAACTCACTTGGGATAATATCATTTTAAGCTACCTACAATGTATTAATAATACTTTTGTCAAAAAAGCAAATGAGATAACAAAAGTTCATACTTTTTATCTTTAACTAAAGAAAGCAACAAATCAATTCAGCAGCTGGCTTGCCAGTAATTTGATGCATGGTCCCCCCTTCCACCTCTTTCTATTACTTCTACACAAAGGCTTTTTTCCATACTGCTAGCTTATACAGTATTGTTGCCAAGAATTACATTGTTGCATTGTTGTTTTCCTTTATTATGTCTCTTATTACTCCTTTCCTTACTATATTAAAATTAAAATATGTTTCTCTGGATCCCAAATAATTAATATATTTGAATTATTGGTTTAGTCAGATAACTTACATAATTTATTTAAATAAACCACAAAAAACCAAAAATCCTAATATAACCTAACTGGGTTGGTTTTTTTTAAACAACCCGGGCTTTTCAACCCTGAAATGAAGGTAGAATAAACTGCCCCATCATCTAAATGATGAAGGAATTAAGGTAAAATTTAAAATGAACTGCACCACCATTCAAATGAAGAAGGAATGATGGTAAAATGAATTGCACCACCATACAAATGAGGAAGGAATGAGATTAAAATGAACTGCACCACCATCTAAATGAGAGAATGGAAAACCACCAACATTAATACAGCTGGTCAGAATTGAATTCTGAGTACCAGGGTATGTCACACTATCTTTGCCAAGAGACGGCAGCCGCTCGTTCGTTATAGCTCAATTGCAGACTGCCGCCTATAGTTTTTTTTTTATCTGTGCAATCAATCCTGCCTCTCAGCTTGGATAGAACTCGACACCTTGCTTACTGAGCTATAGTCTGACACACCATCCATAAAGTCAGCCCAGCCAATAAATCAAATTAACATATTGAACAAATATGTTCATGGCCACAGGGCAAACCATCAGTTTAATTTTGATCGCTTGATCTCAGTTTTCACCCAAAAAAGTATTTTAATTTAAAGCAAGTACTGTAATTGTTATCATAAAAATCAGATAACAATGAATTATTTTATACGAGGAGATTCTTTATGTTAAGTTATGCCGGAATCACAATTAACTTAACGTAAAGGATCTCCTTGTGTGTTTAAATGGAAGTGATCACGATGCAGTTAACTTAACGTAAGAGATGTCCTGGGAGATCTTTTACTTTAAGTGAACGTTACTTGAAGGGTATCACATGATCTAACCAGCCAATCATTATGCGAGTGACGTCAACAGGGCTATTTAGTAATTCATTTTTTGGTATTATGACCAATGTTTACTCATAAGCATAAGTTCTAGTGATGAGATATTGAAATAAAATAATTAAACTAAAATAGGAAAGCTAAATTTATTAAAAAAGTTTAGTAATAGATATTTTATTTATTATATCGATTGAAAACTGTAAACATTTACAGAGTATCATTGTACAACTAGTACAAATCACAGATCATACTCGAGAATGGAGATGTTTGGCTTGAGTTATTACATAAAGTTATGTGAATCATGATCACACATCTGTTTTCTTAAGTTAGGTTAACTTTAAGTGAATGTTTCGTTACATTAAAGTTAAGTTGATCGTGATCCCAGCATTACGTTAAGTTTATGTTAAGTTGATCGTGATCTCAGCATTACTTAAACCTCAATTTGTCCTTACAAGGCAACCAATAAAACTGGTGTAATTATAAGTGGGAATGCAAAGTAATTATAACCAGGCCTACCTGTATATCTAGACAAACTAACTTTTGTATTCCAACAATGAGTTAAATACCAAGAAAGGTTGGTAAATCAATCAACACCCCAATCAAATCAATTAAAAAGTTCCCCATAAAGCTGTCAAAATAGTGGATTTCATAAAATTCAAAGTTTTAAGTCTTAATTTGTTGTGTTGAAATGGGGTCCATACTGCATGTCAACAATAACTTACTTTGCATTCGTTTGTTAAATGTGCAATCATATGCACAATCATTAGGGGTGTGTTTGCTAAGCCAAAAGAGAGCATCTACAATGAAAATCAATGTTGAAAGACATAATTTAAACCAATAGGAATTAAGAGGGTTAAACAAAAATAAAGAAATATACAAGAATGAGGTCATTTAAAGGAATTTTCAATAGCGAATTTGGCAGCAAATACTAATAAAAAAACCATGTGCTTTATTTATAAAGAGCCTATGCCCGAAAAAGCAGGTCCAACAATCTTGAATGGCATAATATCATAATGAGAGATAGCTAAAAATAATTTGGTTTGTCCTGATAGGAACTATTATAGGCCCTTACTTTAGTTATTTTTGCATGATACAGATCAATTAATATGACATCACTCTGAGATGACTTAAAATAGCCTATAATAGGCACTACATCAATGGTTTAGCTTTAGTTGTACTAGAAACTATATAAACAAAATTGGCATAAGCCTAGTTTCACATCCCCCCCCCCTCCTCACATGACGTGATGTATTAAACATATCAGAGTTAGTTCTATAAATAAATAGTTAATCTAATCAAATTATTTTAGGTGTATTCACTATGGAAATATTTTATATTAGTATTTTGGTAAAAAAATAAGTGTGCTCAATATGGAGCTTATTTAAAGAGGTCAAACCTCAAATTGTGTGTAGTGGCCTAAATGAAAATTAATATGTAAAAAAGTAAGTCGTATTAAAATGAATTGTGTGTGGGTGATTGTTAGCGTAGGCTTACTCACATCATATCCCGGCGTTCACCTCTGAATCCATTTGGTAGAAGGTCATACTTTAATTTAACAATCTTTTCCTTGAACAAATTATTGATGGTAAAAGGAAACTCCATTTTATTGTTCGAGATGAAAAACTTAAATATATTCTTAGTCTCTGTATTATACAATTATGATTTGTTATTAATGTAATTTGCCACTTTAATCTTTTAAGACAACGCCTAGATAAGTTTAAAATGTCAACTGTCAAATCTGTTTAACTTTCAACAACTGAAAGTGAAATTGCGCTTTGAGCATTGTCAGGAGCTGTGCGAGTAAAACTCGATTTTCACATAAGTCGAATATTATAATTCGATTAATCGAACTTATAAAACGATGCGTGTATTAATAAGATGAATTGAGTAAAATCGCCTTTGTCAATCAGATTATTTTAATTTTATATCTATTTGTGAACTGTGTTGTATTTTAATAGTTTTTATATAATAATCATATAAGAAGTCACTGTTAGCATGAAACAACATTTAAAATGACCGGAACGGTATTAATTGAGAAACTTATAAAAACTGTTTAAGAAAATCAGTGGCGTAAACAGGGTGAGGTCAGGAGGGAATTTGCACTTCCTCGCCCGTTACGAGATCGAAAATAATTTTAAAGGGAGATGAAGTTATCTATGTTGATTCCATAGACTTAATTTTAGTACAAGTCTTACGGCCTGTTGTACAAAATGCATATCTTCATACACATTAGAAGTTCCTCTAAATTTCCCATTAGAAAAAAAGCATAGAAATACATTTTCATGCTCCTCCCAAAGAAAGTCGTTGGGTACGTCACCGGGAGAAAATAATATTAAATATTTACTGGAAATTTGTAAGTGTGTTTTATTTATATTTAGGCCTATATGTATTATATATATCTTTGCGAGACTTTGGAATTATATGAGCATATCCTTAACTTTTTTTAAACGATCCTTGCTTGGACTCACCAGTATGGTTTACCAGAGACGGAGAGTTGAGGGCACGAATCCCGTCCAACAGTCGGGAGTTGTATTTTCACTATATTAATGCCCAGATTCCACTCGCCCTACAAACAAATAATTGTACACGTCTTCTTCTCAATTTTATCTTCATCATCCCTACCCCATAAGTGTAGTTAAATGTTGATATCCTGGACAAAGGTGGCGATAAACATAAATTTAAAAACGCACTACTTTATTGAAGCATAGGCCTTTAAGGTAGATCTCCCCAAATATGAAAATAACATGTGGAAATCCAATTAATTTTGAACGTTTGGAAACCTAAAACAAATTAAACGTATTTTTTCAAAGCATTTTCTATTGTTAAATAAATGTGCGACTGGGGCTTTGAAACTAGGGTCCAAATTAAAGTGGGAAATAGATAGGAAGGAACTTTTATGACAGTTACAACTGTCAACAAGCAAAGCAATCTAAAAACATTTCTCCTGGGCAACGCCAGGTAATAACAGCTAGTTAACTACTGTGTAAAGTAACACTAATAATATAGCAAAATAATATCAATCTTGACTGAAAAAAAAAGTGTCTTGTAAATGTAGTCTATATGTAGCCTGCAAATGAGATAGACGTGAGTCTTGTTCACGTCAAGGTTGAAGTTATTTCATCTTCACGTAATGAGAAATAGGATGAGGAATAAGTAAAATACATATTGTTGGATGTATGCTAGCTCATTTAATATATTCGTTGCGGTTAGACCCAGATATTACCATATTATATTTTGAAGTTTTAATGAATCAAAGCTATTTTTTTTACAATGAAATTATTGTAACCATCATCGGTGGTCGCATGGTCTAACGCGTCACTCTCCCAAGAGATTGGATTTCCGGTGATGGAGATATCGAGGCTCAAATCTCGGTTAGCTGTACTGAGCCTTTTCCCTAAATGATTTCCCACTCTCCCTACACAAGAATAAGAGTACATTTTCTTTTACTATACCTTCCTCATACTCCCCCCGCTCCCCATAAGTGTAAAGTGTAAATATGTGGGGAGCCCAAATGTGTAGTAGAACTCGATACACAATAATAAAGTTGTTTGCCACAATGTGTATTTTAGAGAAAGATAATCCAGAGAGTACAAATTGTATTCCAACAAATAATAAGCTGCTCAAACCCATTCGAAACTAGTTTTAAGCATCTTTAATATAATTTATTTCGCAACAATTAATAAAATTGCTTAAACCCATTTGAAATTAGTTTTAAGCATCTTTAATACTACCACATGCGCAGAAACGCGTTTTTCAGGAGCCCACGCAGCCGCTCGTGTTTCAAAAGGCTGTCGTCCGTGGCAACCAAAGTCTCCTGCAGTAGTCAAGGTCATTGAACCAAGCCAGGAAATGAAGAGAACAGTGTTGCGTCTTCAAGCCGAGCGAGGCGCTCGTTCCGCCCTGCCTGTAAAGGAACAATAATTTCTTGTCTATGCGCTTTCATGCCTCGCCGAACCGGACGGACTGTTTCCTGGGCTGGGCCAAAGGACCGGGTAACGGACTCCATTACGACATTTTCACCTTTTAGAAACTGTGTCGATTGAGTTTTAAACATCGCACATCTTGTTTTCCGCCGCTAGGTGATGAAAAAGTAAAGTTATCGTAAAGAGTTGAGTTTCTTAAGGCCTTTTAGACTCTTACTCATAGGGAATATGACCTTGTACAGTAGGCGTCGTTTATTAAAAATAATATTACATTATTTTAACCAAACCTGCATAAGGATATAAGCTAGTTTATATTTTTAATGTTCACAGATTTAAAATATAAATTAAACAAATATACACACAATTTTAAAAGATATTATTTTTACACTATATGAGAAATAAGCTATTAAAACTCTTATATAAGGACAAGGTAATAAAGATAATTATGCCTCTTCTTTTTACTGATAATATTTGTAGTCTATTCAATGAAAATAAATGGTACGGAACTCCGCACGGATTTTCTCGCTCTATTGTTTGAAAATGGAGATATTTACACAAAACTCGTAATATATGTGAAAAGAAATAATATACACTAGCAAACCTAAGCATAAATTGCACTATACTTATGTAAAACTTCTTTTAGTTCCGGTTTTAAATTTTATAATTTTGTTTTTAAAGAATTAATGTCCTCATTTGTATGTTTGGACCGATAAAAAAAATCAATGTTGGGTCCACAAGGGTCAACACTTCGTATTAAAATTTCAACTTCCGGTTAAAATTTTCGACATTTTATTTGGTGTTGCAAATCTTCATGCCATCGCATCGCTATTAAATTCCTCATTTATAAATTTTGAGCAATAAAAAATGTAAATATTGATTATTGAGTCTAAAATGGATATAGATCATTGTTGTACAATTATTTCTACTAAGAGGTTTAAGGAAAAACAACATAAGCTTTTAGAGACTTACTTATATTTAATTACTCTATGACAATGGAGAATTATTGCGTTAAAACTTAAATAGTATCGCTTTACAACTAAAGCTTGCAAAACTGTATTAATATATTTGACAATAACTCATAAAACTGTTGGATATATAAAAATATATGCCATAAAAAAGTTTTTTAATTTTAATAGTACTACAATTTTGCAATGATAAGTTATTTAGTATATCAAATAGTTGCGGAGATACGGAAGTTTTTGCTTCTGCAAAGTACCCTAAAATTCATTTTCATGGTAAAATGAAAATATCCAGCTTATTTATAATCTTAATCAACACCTAGATACGAATTTTAATCAAAATCGCTAGAGTCGACTTTGAGAAAATAGATTTTTTTCTCTTTTCGCCCTTTCTTAAACTACTCTTAATTTTAAGTTTAAACAAACACACAGACAGACGGCATTGCAAAGACCACTTTTTAGTGTTTGGGGGGTCATGAGACGTCGACATCCATCAACATTTCAGGTTAGATTTTCTTTTACGGTCGCACTACTTTTACCTCTTGTGTTCGAAAAGTATATATATATATATACGTATAGCTTGAAAGTTATTGGTTTTATAAATATATGCTTCTTATAACATATTTGTATTATAAAGAGACTTAAATATTTGTAACGATAAGTAATTTCATATCTTAAATAGTTTAGGAGATATTATAAAAAAAAGATAATTTACGCATCAGACCGGAGCCCTTAAAGTCATTTTGCCGAAATATTGAGAGAAGTCATTTTGTTTGAAATATTTAGAAATGTTTAGAAATGAAATTTAATCAAAATCGTTAGATCCGATTTTGAGAAAATATATTTTTTTCCTTTTTGACCTTCAGTAAACTACCATTAATTTTAGGGTTATATGTCCAATTCCAAAAACCCCTCGGGGCAACCCTATGAAAACCTTAGATACTAAGTTTTATCCCGATCGGTAAAATAGTTTAGGCTCTAGTTGGAGGTACAGACAGACAGACGGAAAGTCAAAAACTAATGTTTGGATTCGGGG